>CATKWC010000277.1:0-117623 GCA_949824845.1 Rhingia rostrata | reverse complement strand
CCGGTATATTCTAAACCCTACCAATATCCCATATCCGCAGCTGATTTTGTATCAAATGAAATAGCTAATTCACTATAAAATGGAATAATAAAGTCTTCAAGATCTCTCTATAATAATCCAATATGGATTGTTGACAAAAAAGGTATTGATGAAACGGGAAAAAGAAAAATGCGTCTAGTCATAGATTTTCGTAAACTGAACTCTAAGACGATAAGTGACAAATACCTAATTCCAGATACAAGTGTTACTCTCGCCAATCTTGGAAACGCTTCCGTCTTTACCAAACTTGATTTAAAATCTGGGTTTCATCAAATAAATTTGTCTGAACGGGATAGGGAAAAGACTGCATTTTTAATCAACAATGGAAAGTATGAATTCTGCAGACTTCCATTTGGGTTAAAAAATGCGCCCAGCATTTTCCAACGGGCAATAGATGATGTTCTTAGGGAGGAAATTGGTAGATGCTGTTACGTTTACATCGATGATGTCATCATTTATTCAACAACAAAGGAAAAACACTTAGAAGACGTAGACAGAGTATTACAACTGCTTTTTAATGCTAATATGCGGGTAGAGCCAGCAATCAAAATTTTTTTAAAGAAGAATTGGAGTTTTTGGGCTTTGTTGTGTCTAATAAGGGAGTGAAAACCTGCCCTGATAAGGTAAAGGATATTGTGGGATACGAAGTTCCATTGACCTTGCGCAGCTTACGATCCTTTCTGGGTTTATCAGGATATTATAGGCGCTTCATTAGGGATTACGCTTACATTGCAAAACCTTTGACGAAGTACCTAAGGGGCGATAATGGCAACGTTGGGACAAAAAAATCTAAAAGTATTAAAATCGATTTCGACGAAGAAGCAAATTATGCATTTAATAGAATTAAACAAATACTGGCATCGGAAGATGTTTTGCTGCTTTACCCGGATTATGAAAAACCATTTGACCTCACGACATATGCTTCATCATATGCGCTTGGTGCTGTCCTCTCTCAAGAAGGTAGGCCAATTACTATGATTTCGCGTACGTTATCTTCTACCGAAGAAAACTACGCTACAAATGAGCGAGAACTTTTAGCCATAGTGTGGGCGCTACAGAAGCTTAGAAACTATTTATATGGAGTTAATCGGTTAAGTATTTATACAGACCACAAGCTGTTAACCTTTGCTATTTCGGACAAAAATCCAAACGCAAAAATTTAAAAGATGGAGATCATTTATAGAGGAGTTTTCCCCAACATTTGTTTATAAGCCAGGCAAAGAGAATTTTGTTGCTGACGCTTTGTCTTGCCAACATATAAATGCAATAGAGCAATCTGTAGATGCATATTCTACCTTAGTATTAATAGTGAGTCATCACTAACTGAAACAATACCTAGCGTTCAAAATCCTTTAAACTGCTTTAAAAATCAATTAAATCTTAGACCAGGAGCCGAGCTTGTAAAGACAACAAAGATTTTTTTTCGAACGCAGATACGTCACACACTTACTTTTGTTGAAATAAATAATGTTTTCTTGGTTTTGAAAGATATTATAAACCCCAATGTTGTCAACGCAATATTTTACGATTTACCAATACTAGCCCAAATTCAGGACAAACTTATTACCACCTATCCCTCGGTAAAGTATTGTCACACTGCACGATTTGTTACTGATATTTTCAATCCTAATGATCAAATAGAAATCCTTGCGACCGAACATAGCAGAGCCCATCGGTCTTCCCGAGAAAATACACAGCAGGTTTTGAAGGACTATTATTTTCCAGATATCAGAAAAAGATTGAAAGAAATAGTATCACGTTGTAAAATTTGTCTCGAAGCCAAGTACCAAAGACATCCACCTAAGCCATCCGGGAGAGGTTCTTCATATAGACCTCGGGTGCTCATTTTCTGACGTGTGTGGATAAATTCTCCAAATTTGCCGTTGTAAAAGCCATTAAATCCCGAGCCATATTAGACATCAAAGAGCCACTTTTGGAAACGCTTAATTTTTTTAAAAACACTAAAACAGTGGTGTGCGATAATGAAAAATTGTTTACCTCAGAAACAATAAGATCATTGCTTAGGGATAATTTTAATATATCTATATTTACCACATCAGCTTTCCACAGTGTAACCAATGTACAGGTGGAAAGGTTTCACAGTACTCTTTCTGATATTGCAAGATGTATTAAGCTTCAGAAGGACATTGGTAATATTGCTGAACTCCTTTTACTTGCTACAGCTAAGTACAATAGCACGATTCATTCAGTCACAATTCATAGACCAATTGATATTATCCATTCGATTTCGTCTGCGTTAAGAGATGAAATCATTGAAAGGATAATTAGAAACCAAAAAATGTTCCTTGGATATCATAAAAAGGATAGACAAACACGAATGTTTGTTCCTGGAGAAACAGTATTTGTTTGAACAAACAAACGTATAGGTAATAAATTTAGTAAACTCTTTATCGAAAAAATTGTTCAAAAAGATTTAGGGACAGCGGTTTTAATTGATAACAGGAAGTTTCACAAAAGTAACCTTAGGTGAATCTACTGACTACGAACTATGTTGTTATCTAAAATTGGTTCAATAATATAAAGCGGTTAACATAAACCCTGTGGATGTTATTTTCCCAATAATTTAACTTACATGTATAATCAATGGTTGTAAAAGCATCTGTCATTGTATTGTTGATTTTTTTGTGTTGTTGAAGACTATGATTTACAAAAATTAATTAATAATTAAATAATTAAAGTTTTTTTGCTAAGGCAGTATTAATTATTATAATTTAATGTTTATCGAAATATTATAAAAATTTGAATAAATCATTGAAATAAGTCTATTAAGAATAAAGCAATTGTTTTGCTAAGATTTATAAAATTAATTAAATTGAAATATGTAAATATTTGGATTAGCATTAACTAAAAATGAATGAATAATTTTGTTAAAAATATTTTAAGTTTCTTGTATTACAAAATATGTAAAAATGAAGGCGTGGACGTCCTAACTTGAAAGGAGGGATAGTTATGGATCGTTACTAACCCATATTTGGATTGTTTTACCTACTGCTGGCATTGCAAACAGTAATGCATTGTTGTCACATCACAGCTTGTCAACAAACTTTCGCATCTCTCCTCGTCTAGCATCTCTTTACCTTCTGCTAATCACTTGGATGCAGGCTGTTATCTGATTGTGCGATTAGAAGGTTAAGCTTATTCAGTCGCTATTCAGCAGTGATCGACGGTTGACCATAACAAATTCTGATAGAGAAAATGAAATATTTATAGGTTCCACTTAACAAAATTGTTTAATCAAACAACTTTGATATTGTGTTTCAATCAAAATAATTTATACACTTCTTTATAACCATTCATAACCATGCGTAGATCATTGCTTTTTGTCGAAACATGAAAGATTTTGATAAACTGTCTGAACAATATGTTATGACGATTACATTTTCTATATATCATCGCCAAAAAGCCGACAAGATGGGATAGATAGATATAAAACGATCCACACAGTGGATTGTAGCCTTTCATTTGCTTCTACCCAATCCCATAGAACTATATTAGTTGTGATACATAGTTTGTAAGATAGAGAAATAATTCAGGTATGCATACCTCAAAGTGTATGGGTCGACTCAGAATCGCTAGCTTAGTCGATTAAGCCATGTCTGTCTGTCCGTCTATGATAATGGAATTTGGTACATGTGATCACGTGTAAACATTTTTGAAATCCGACCACTGCCACGCCCCCGTTTTTGAAAAACCTAATCTTAGGCCAAACCGTTAAAATTTTGAAAAATTGTCTGCACAACATAGCTAGAGAATTTTAATGTCTATTTTTCGTCCATGAAAAGTTTTTGCTACGCCTCCTTTTTGGGGGCCTTTTCAGTAAAAAACTTTTTTCGGTAAAATTTTATTGGCGTTTTAATACAAAAACCTTTGTATACACTACGCCATACCATATGCAGGAAAAAAAACAGATTTTGCTAAACTGTCTTAACAATATGTTGCAACAATTTCATTTTCAATTTAAGGGATATTAATATGTTGGATGGGATGGGATAGGGTATAAAACGATCCACACAATAGATTGTAGCCTTCTCATATGTTTTATAACCTATCATATTGTGATATATTAGTTTTGATACATAGTTTGTAACACAGTGAAATATATTAGCTATATATAGCTTAATGGATATATGGATCTACTCAGAATCGATAGCTGAGTCGATTTAGCCATGTCTGTCCGTCCATTCGTAATTCTGTAGGTAACCTGTTTTTGGGCCTTCAATTTTGAGCAAGGACAATGAAATTTGGTACATGTGATCCTTGTACGTGCTGTTCGAACAACTGCAAAGATTTCCGCCCACTGCCACGTCCCCTTTTTATAAAAACGTAGATATAGGCCAAACCATTAGAGTTTTTGAAAAATAATATGAACAAGATGCCTAGACAATTTTATGTCTATATTTGGTCTATACAAAGGTTTTTGCCACGCCCAACTTTTGGGGCGTTTATAGTTAAAAACTTTTTCTGTAAAATTTTAAACATTTCGAAAAAAAACTATATGCAAAATCATTTGTTCTGCTAATATAAAATTTTTTTCTATAAATCATTTTAACCCGCGCCTACTTTCTGGAGGCGTTTTCATACAAAAACCATTTCTATACACTACCTCACAGCATAACCAGATGATTTTGATAAACTGTCTGAGCAATATGTTCTGACAGTGACATGTGCTTTATTTCATCGCCAAAAAAACGAGATTTTGAGGATATATGATTTAAGGATGGGATGGGATAGGGTATAAAACGATCCACACAGTGGATCGCTGCCTTTTCATATGTTTTATTTTTATGTTTTGTCTTTGAATTCTAAACTTCTACTGACTCTAAAACATCATTTAACATAATAGGACCGCAAGTTTATTTTTATTTTTTCCCTGGGCTGGTGGAAATCTTAGAAGACACAAACCAACACACTTATTATACCCTATCCCATAGGGATATATTAGCTCTGATACATAGTTTGTAACATAGTAGAATAATTTGGCTAGGTATACCTCAAAGTATATGGATCGACTCAGAATCGGTAGCTTAGTCGATTAAGCCATGTCTGTCCTTTCGTCCGTTCATATCTTCAGCTCTTTCAGAGAAAAAAACACGTATCGATTCTTTCAATCGATTTTGAACCAGCCTTCGACAAAATTAGCCCACACATCATTTTAAACCAACTAACACAATGGAAAATTGTTACGAAAATCTTAAATTTTGTAAAACTTTTTTTTACCAATCGTAAATTATGAGCTAAAACTAACAATATTTGCTTTGCTATTCATAACTCAAAAAACGGCACCCCCCAAGGATCGCCATTATCAGTTACCTTATTCATAATAGCTTTAAATGAAATAAGTAGATATGTTCGTATGCACTCACAAATAAGCCTCATTCTTTACGCTGATGACTTAATCGTGTTTTCTAAGTTAAGAAACTTACAAAATCTAGCAACTATTTTTTCAAGAATAATGGTAAATTTATCCGAATGGTGCAAGAAATCGGGCTCAAATATTTCACTTGAAAAATGCGAACTATTACATATTTGCAAAAAACATAAGTGCCAACAAAATATTCAAGGAGTAAACTTCAATAATATTAGTATCAAAAATGTAAACTATTGTAAAATCGTAGGCATTATCTTTGATTCGAAATATAATTTTAAGGGACATTGTATTAATTTAAGAAAAAGCCTCACTACCAATTGTAATATTAACACTACCCTTAATATTGTTGAATCTATCATTTTATCAAAAATAGATTACGGCCTACCAATCTACGTGAAATGTTCAAAAACATCTCTGCAACTTGTTTCAACACCATACCACACCGCCGTTAGAACTTGTCTAGGAGCTTTCCGTACAACCCCAATTAAAAACATCTTAACAGAAGCAGGTCTTCTTGATTAAACAGATAGAATTGAATATCTAACCTGGCAGATCATTCCAAAAGCTTTATCCACCATTACATCACCTGTTCATAATGATATCAAAAACTTATTAAAACGCAAAAAAATACCGAAATACCTATCAGCCTTACAAAAATCAGTCTACTCGCCAGAAAATCTGAACATCCCAATCAGAGGCAACAGACCAAAAATCAATCTTACCCCGTGGCATCTTCCAAATAACTCTACGATCACTCACCTCGAAAAAATCAAAAAATCTTCGACCAACAATATAATATACTCAATGTATCTAGAGATAAATAGAAGACTACGTTCTGCAAGGATGGAAACTTCTATTTATCGATACTTCCAAAACGAACGAGGGAACTTCATTCGCTGTTGTCAACGAATTGGGTTCTATTATCAGTAAGGGCTTGCTACATCCCACCTCGTCCATTTTTACCGCCGAAGCTTTCGCTATACTCAAAGCTATTCAAGCTGCAAAAAATTTCAAAGCAATTATTATTACTGATAGCATGTCATATAACTATAAAAGCAATTAAGAACATTAACAATCGCTCAAATATAGTTTTAGACATCTGTGACAAACTCATTGCGAAGAAAAAACAAGTTAAAAATAGCATGGGTACCTGGACATCCTGGTATCAGATGAAATGAAAAAGCGGATGCAGAAGCGAAATTGGCACTCAACGAACCTCTCATATCTTTCTACCAATTCAATAAAAAAGATCTGAAGAAATATCTGAAAACCTGTATGAACAGCAAAAAGCCGAATGAGTGGATGGAATACCAACACATATATTCGACAATCAATCCAACCTCTTCCAAGCCAATATTCCCGTCTAACCTACCAAGGAAAATAGTAAGAACTTACACAAGGCTGACAGTGGGACACACCAACACAACTCATAAACATTTCATCACCAAGAAACATCCATCTGTTTGCGATTTTTGCGACGATAGGCCAACATTAACTGTACTACACATTCTGCAGTGTGAAACAATAAATTCATTATCGAATACTATTTCTGGAAAAAAATTTCAAGAATTACTTGCAGACATATCGAATGACGACATAAAGTATGTAAATGAAATCATCTTAAAACTAGGCTTACTTATTTAGTTTATTTAATTTTAACTAGCCGAAAGCCCTGGTAGCTAGTGCTTTATTCTTATTATTGATTATGTAATTAACTTATATATCAATAAAATTATAATAATAACAATAAAATAAACCTTGAGGGACACCAGCAATTATTAGGTGAGTTGCAGACTTGAATCCGTCCAAAACAACTTGAATTGAACGTTTCGAAAGATAATTTCTAATCCGTAGAAGAAGTTTTTCATCGATTCCAAATGCACGCATTTTCGACAAAAGGGCTTGTTGCCAAACCCTGTCAAATGCCTTTGAAATATCAAGTGCAACAATCTTATTTTCTCCACCGAGGTGGATGGATTGGTTCCACTTTTCGGTGAGAAATTCGCCTTTTTTTGGTACAGGCTGGACAAATGCAGTTTTCCATCTACTCGGAAAGAGACCTATTGAGTAGGATAGATAGAAATACCTACTGAATTCTGGTGGCTATATGAGGAAGGTGATTCTGCACTTCCTCAGGACTTTGCGGACTTTTATTCCAACTCCATATTTAAGATTTTAAAATTAGGAACAAGGTCTGGGGTGGGGCTTGTGCACCATATTGGCGTACAATATGTTTGAATGCATGCTGCCGTGGGACCGAAAAACGCAATCAGGATGGCGACCCATCGGGACATATGCAACGAGGGCTCGCCATCCCGGTTATAATTTTAAGTAGCTAAGTAGTCTTAAGTTAGGCTCAAGTGTTTTAAATAGTCTTAAGTTAGTTATAATCTAGATTAAGCTTTTTTTTTTTTTTAAAAAAGAGTCACTATACAAAGTTTTTATTTTTTCGTTGTAAACTAAAATTAAATATAAACGAAAAAAAAAACGACAAATTTAAGCCCAAGGGCAAAATAAAACAGCTAAATATAAGCTTACAGCGCCCACTAAGGGCCGATAAGTTAGATTAAGAAAACTAGTAATTGATAAGTTAGATTTAAGCATTTTTGTCTAGTAGTAAGTTTATATTTTAAGTAAATAAAAAATGAATTTGGAAGTTAAAAAAAAAGTAGTCACCAGGCTCACAATCGAGCTACACCTGCTTCGATTCCCCAAGCGGGCGTATACTTTTTTTTTAACAAACAAAATAAAAATAATATAACAAGTGTGTCACTAAGTCGTCCGTGGCCGAACGAGTAGTGGCGACAAACGGGCAATCGAGCGGTTCAGGGTTCAAGGCCCAACCGAACAAGAAAATTTTGGAGGCGTTTTTTCACGATCGTGAAATTACAAATTTTTATCGATTGGGAAAACCGGTGATTAGGTTTAGAAAAGGCGAGCGAAATTATACTGAGCAGGGATAATCAACATTAGAACACAAGGAGATTTAAATATAGTTAAACATTTATTATCGATAATATAAATTATACCAACTACCAAATTCAAATTTTACTTCTTGTGTGGGCTGTGACTGAAATCCAAGTGAACGAGATTCGCTTGTCTTAAACGCACCAGCAGCGCAACGAATTTAAGCACAAAGAGGAATGCAAAAACAGTACACACAGCACATTAATAAAATTGGTTGTGCGTGCGGTATTATTTGGTTTTGCATTGGAATTGTTGTTGTAATGCAACTGCCAAAAAATGCGTTATAATTTTGTTGCGTGTCAGTACAGTGAGTTGAACAATTATTGTACAATAATGAATTGAAAATTAACAATAGCAAAAATTAACAATATGAAATAAATTAACAAAATGAATTGAAAACAGTGTGTATAAAAAACGAAATAATGACGAATACAGGAATACATGTACAACCGGTACATGGCGGAGAAAAATCTAGCGGGGATATCGCAAGATATGCCAGCAGTGAAGGGACTGGCGATAGCCAAGAGAAAAAAAAAATGATGTGTTGTACGCCGAATCTGGTGAATCGGCGTACAAACACAGCTTGAGCCACGCTGCCTGATGAAGTGAAGGGGACGTCGGAGTTGCCTACGACGTCAGCGGCAGCTAAATTAAAGCAACAACATGTCAGAGGAGGGCGAAAGAAGAGTTGCTTAGCAAGGAAATCAGTTCTTTTTTGGAGAAAATAGAACATTATAAGTCCCAGCTAGAACCGCTAGTTCTGGCTCTAAACAAAAAGCAAGAAGAACGTCGGGAGCGAGAGAAGAAAGCCCGCGACGAAAATATGCGCCTACAATAAAAGCCCAGCAACCACTGACATTGCCAAAGAAACAACAAAAAGTACACAAAGATGTACAACAACAGCAACCGCAAACCCAGAAACAACAGCAAGCAAATAAACAGCAACAACAACAAGGGAAGCAGCAACAGCAGCTGAAACAACAACAACAACAGCAACAGTAGAAGCAGCAGCAACAGCAACAACAACAACAGGTGCGGGAACACCAGCAGCAGCCACAGCCACCAAAAAAAGAGAAAGTGCCACCAATTAACACTTACAAAATGGACCTACAGGAAACCATAGTAAGTCGGTCATAGGCAATAACTTTATAATAAAACGATTGAGTCAATATGGGCATGCTATCCACTGCTTAACAGTGGAACAGTATAAAATTACTAAGCAATTGCTTGTAGGCACCACAACGGAGTTTTTCATATTTACTACGAAAACCAGACTGTTGTCTTAAAGGGCATACATTCCCCAATGGATCCGCAGGCGCTTTTAAATTAACTCCGCCAAGTAGCGACTGAAGAGCTCGAAGTCGTAGGGGTAAAGCCATTCACAACAGTGCATGCAAGACGGGAGAATCGGAAACTGCCGATCTTCCTAGTACAACTGTCGCCCCAAAGCAATATGGAAAAGTTGAGGAGTAGCTCAGTCCTCAACTTCCTGGTTGTACGATGGGAAAAATTAAAAAGAGGTGACAGCATGCTTCAATGCATGCGTTGTCAATGGTTCGGCCAAACGCCTCAGCCAACTGCGAAATGCGGTTACGCTGTGTTAAGTGTGGAGAGAACCACAACATAGGAGAGTGTAGGTTAGGAAAGGAGCGGGTCGATGACATGACCCTACTTAAATGTACACTATGCGGTGGCGACGGGCACCCTGAAAGCTATCGGGGCTGTCCAAAGTTTCAGCAAATAAAACTAAATAAAAAAAGCGAAGCAAACGGTAGTGGCGAATCGGCCAGCCGTTCGCCCTACCTCAATGTCCGTTAACCCCCAAATTTCCTACGCCCAAATGGAGTCAGGAAAGGGAAAAGCATCCACCTAAGGAAGCCAGACAGGCCCCCGTGCCTCAGGCTCCAGCAGTGGAAGCGGATTTGTTGACTGCGTTGCGGGCCATTCAAAGTAACCGGTCTTCAAAACCAGCTACGGGACAGGCGTCAAGGGTAGACTATATCTACTCCTTGTTGCCGAGCTTAACTCAACTTAGATCGTAATGGGCGCGCTGTCAGAGAGACCCTTAAAGATCCTGGCTGTGAATGTAAATTCACTGATTAGGATCGAACGTAGAGCTAATCTTTTCCAGTTGCTTACAGACCAAAGTCCCGATGTGCTTATGGCTAGCGAAACTAAGCTAAACCAGAAGCATAAATTGACTAATAGAAATTATAACATCGTAAGAAAGGACCGGCCCAACTCCACTCAAGGAGGCGGGGTCGCTATCCTTATACGAAAAGGCATTAGTTTTAAGGTCATATATAGTGGTGAAGTGCGCCGATTCCGGCTGCTGGAAGCCTGCGTCATATGCATTCCTCTCCACCAAGGAAAACGACTGTATGTGATAGCGGCCTATTCACCGGAAGCACCTCAGCCTACACTTTTTACAACAGAGCTCGGAAAACTTTTCGAATCTCTAAGACTGAACAGCGGAGAACTTTTATCTTTTGGCCGGAGATTTAAATGCCAAACACGAAGATTGGGGTAATCAGTTACAAAATCCTCGGGGTAACCATCTTTAAAAGTGGATGGCCCACTACAATGTTGAATAAAGGATCGACATTCTCGTCACAGAGAGACCATCGTTTCCGAGAAGTGGTTATTTCCTGGATATTTTACTGAGAGACACAAGACTGACAGTTACTAACAAAGTAGGTCAACACCCGCGAAAATGTTTATGGACGATTGAGTACGACAGTGATCACTGCGAACTCGCCGCCGTAATATAGCTTCCGAACGAGCTTGTTTCCACAAATTAATAAGATCTTTAGGAGGAAAGGTCATAACGACCTTCCGTGTATTAAACTCCAACGAACAATTTACAATACAAACATAATTTTGACATCAGTAGTTGATCCGGGGGAAAGCCGTCTTCGACGACGATTTCTATGTTATTGAAGATCCTCAGGAGAAAGTGGAGGCAGTCTTCCGACGAACTGTGGATAGGCGACTCCTGTACGACCGAGACGTCGTCGCTCAGGGCGTTGTGTCCGATTGGGACCGCCGGAGTAGGTTGCATCAGGATAACCTGTTGTGGTGGTTAATGTAGTTATAGGTAGTTAAAAAAAAGCTTGCTACGGCTGTTCTAGTTCTTATGTTATATTTAGGTAGATGATAGTAGTTTAAGTTAGTCGATAAGTAGTTTTAATTAGCATGTAAGTTTAAATTAAACGAACAAAAAAAACACAAGCAACCAAGTTTTTCTCAAATGCTTCTTGGTAAACATCATTATATTACTATTAGATTTACCTTTTAGATAATAAGCAAAAGTTTTTACTACCTCTGGGACATTGCAGAATTTTTTGCTTTAACTTTTGTTCATTTAGGAATTTGACACGTTTTAAATGTGAATTACATTCATATCTGGCATGTTTGAATTTTGTTCGGTTTTCCTCTGTTGCATTGGCTTTGTATAACTGAAAGTTTCTCTCTCTCAACCTGATAGCTTCTTTGCAGCTCAAGTCATACCACCCTTTTGCCTTTGGTGTGATACTTTTTATTCTGTTGGGAATAAAAGATCGCATACCAAGGAGAATGATGCTTGATATCATATCAGCAACAGCGTCCACGTCATTATCGAGGAAACATAATGACCAGTTAAAATTCCTAAAAAAACTGTTTAATGCTTCCCAATTGGCTTTCTCGTATTGCCATACAGTCTTTTTGGGAATTGGTTCTTTAACTCAGGGGTTTGGAGTACGAGAAATTCGATGATATGACACAGTGGTCTGACGAAACTAGAGGTGATAACACACTGAGGGTGTATTTATCAGGGTGAGAGGTAAGAAACAAGTCCAGGGTGTTGGCGGCTTAACTATTAAAATCCGGTATGCGTGTCGGCTCATTTACAAGCTGGGTTAGGTTATTTACCTCAACAAGGATCTCAACATACCTTCCTCCGGGTGTTGTCTGTCTGTACATTGAAATCGCCCAAAATGACGATTTCAGTGTGAGGATGCAGGGATATGATTCTATAGATGGAGTCTGACAGCGCATCAAATTCGTTAAAAGATGAATTACTGTCAAGGTTTGGGCTTCTATAAATGAAACAATAGTTAATTAAATGACTACGGACATGGAACCTCAGCCATATAAAATTAAAGTCCGGATTGGAACATTGGCCGTATTGAGTTTGAATTTGATAGGCTACGTCACTACGTATATATATATGGCGTGACCGCGTCAAAAAAGAATAACGGCACTTTATTATATCCAGGAAGGGGTTAATTCTGATAAGTCAGATTTTGGCCCCACCTGTCTTTCACCTAGGGCCAAAACAGCTGGTTTATATTTGGAAATATGGACGTAAGCCGAAATAATATATGACTTTAACCCACGAATATTACACACGTCCACTCTAAAATTCCTATCCATTAAAACAGACATAAGAGACACAATACCGACGACAAACTTAGCAGAGACGTGAAGTGAAGGTTCGATACAAAAAATATCCATGATCCGTACTAAACAAATCTTCAATTCACGGCTCGCTATTCATCGGTTGTTAGAAATGTTAATATTACCAAAATTAATATTTTGCAACAATTTTTTTTCGAAATGTTTACGAAACACGAGTACCAAATTTCATCATCCTAGCTCGAAATTTAAGCCCCAAAAACTAATGGCTTACGGACGGGCGGATGGACGGACGGACGGACAGACATTGCTAAGTCGACTCAGCTATCGATTCTGAGTGGATCCATATACTTTGAAGTATAACTAGCTCAATTATTTCTCATTGTTATAAACTATGTATCAAAACTAATTTACCCCTATGGGATTGGGTATAAATATAGAAATTAGGATTGTCTAGATATGTTCTAAAGACACCTTTTCAAAATCTCTAGCGGTTCGACCAAAAACAACGTTTTTCTCCTGCATATGGTATGGCATAGGGTATACAATGGATTTTTGTATGAAAACGCCTCAAAAAAATGGGCGTGGGTAAAAATGATTTTTGGATGAAATGTTTATATTACCAAAATCAATTACTTCGCATAAATTTTTTTTTCGAAATGTTTAAAATTTTAACGCAAAAACTTTTTTACGAAAAACACCCCCAAATAGTGGGCGCTACAAAAAACTTTGTAAAGACGAAATATAGATATAACAGTTCAGCCGCAGCTTTACAGCGACACGCATCGATACAAAATCGTTTGATATATTTATTTTTTTTTCCTTTCACATTTATACTCGTACTTCAAAATTAATGAACGCGCAAGATCGCCCCATACCGAGGACGTTTCTCTGTCCTCGGATAAAAAATAAAGTATATTCCTAAATTGGCTACAAGTAGCCATTTCAGTGTTTGCCAGATAGTGACAATGATAGTAACAATATGGACGACCATCATGTGTTGCCTAAATCAAAGAAAGATGTTGTTCCTCCAATAAAATTATTACAGAAGCATTGTGATTATGTGCATAAATTAATGGTAACCATTAGTGTTACTGACTACTGTATTAAAAAAATGTCCATAGGCATAAAAATCATGTGCGAATCTATAATCTCATATAATTTGGTTATTAATAAATTAAAAGATGACAACTGTCAATATTTCACTCACGATCTGAAGAGCGAAAAAGCTTTCAAAGTGGTTTTGTTTCGTTTAGGTGAATTTGAAACCACTAAATTAAAAAGTGAATTATTGAGACTCGGGCTAAAATGCAAGGAAATCAAAATGATATCAAAGAAATACGAACATTACACTGACATATTTTATATCATTTTCTTTGAAAGTGGCACAGTTAAAATCAGTGATTTAAAAAAAAATGTTCGCTCTATTTTTCATACACAAATCAGCTGGAGCTTTCAACGTAAACAAAAAAACAGACTAACACAATGCAGGAACTGCCAAATGTTTGGCCATGGTGAACGAAACTGTCACATCAAAACATACTGTTCTGTCTGCGCTGGTCCTCACAAAACTGTTGACTGCGACAATGCTAATTTGTACAAATGTGCGAATTGTAATGGAAACCATAAGTCAACTGACACCGCTTGCGAGAGTAGAAATAAATACATTGAAATGCGAGGGAAAACTGCACCGAAAACTAGTCGCCCTCCTCCAAAGTTTAGCACTAACAACAATTCCAACGTTTCTATTCTTTCAATGAACGATTTCCCTACCCTTCCAACAACACGCATTGCTGGAACTGTAAAGCGTACCGAGATCGTAAGAGAGAGCAGAAACATTTCTCGCCCAACCGCATGGGAGCGTACTATAGTGCGTACCAAAACAGTTGGCCAACGGTCGATTGCGCAGAGAGAGGATTTAAGAGCACAAAAATGACGCGAAAGAGATTTAATCACTAAGCGTTTTTGCCTGTAATTTACAATGCGTAACCCAACTTTACAGTGCTTAGAACTAAAATGCTGTTGAATATCTAAATAAACTTAATTTTTTATTATGAATTATTGAAGAATCAAGAACGTTCACCATTTTGTCTTTAACGAACCGTTTAATACCTCATCCTCTTTTTTGTGACAGAAAATCGTGCCTATTGTTATTGGGTATAAAATCGTTTACGTTTCCAAAAAATTCCCAAATTGTAATTTTTTTATTAAATTTACCTACCTCGCCCAAATTCAATGATATAAACAAAAAAAATTTGGTGTGACACTGCAATTTATTTTACTTTGCGTGCCAATATCAGTACCTACATGATCAATATGCTCGACACAATTAATAATGATCAACGAAAGCATAATGAGCAAATAGGGTTTAAATCTAAAACCGTACACCTTCATACAGACACAGTCACACAATCAATTCATGTGCAATGTTTTGCTTAATCTATCCGACCGTGATCACATCATACTCCTACAAAGAACCGACAAGACAAAAAACGAAACAATATATTTTCCTCCAAGTAAAGTTGACATATATGGGTCTATATTTTTCCTCCGCTCCTAATTTCAGTATAAACGAAGGAAAATGAAGAAACCACCCTCAGTGAGATCGCGACAGCAATCTTGAACACAAGGCAGGGTATACGTCGTTTTTTATTATGGCTCTGTCCATTTTCGTGTCTTTATGCTTGTTTTTGCAATTTTAAGAGATTGTAAAACACATTTTAAGAGACCTGCGCAGTAGAATGGCCAACTGTTTTGGTACGCACTATACAACAGCTGATATACCGCGGTCATCTGTAAGGAACGACAATCCCACCAACAATGTGTACACTTCAAGCGCTGATCTATTTACTATGGATGAATTAAACTCTCTTGTTATGGAGATGATTACAAAACTAGGTTCCTGTAAATCTAAATTAGATCAATTCAATGTTGTCGCACAATTAGCTAGTAAGTTTTTGTATAACAATGTCAAGTAATGTGATAGATAACTATTTAAATATTGTAACATGGAATGCCAGAGGTATCAGAAATAACCATGTTGAATTTATTAGCTTCCTAAATCGTAAACAAATTGATATAGCACTAATCACAGAAACATGGTTAACGTCTAATATTCAAATATCCACCTCAAATTATAGATGCTATCGCGTTGATAGAAATGGTAGAAGAGGTGGAGGTGTCGCAATTCTCATAAGGAGGTCAATTCAGCATAAGCTCTTGCCTGAAGTTCAAACTCATTATATAGAAAATGTGGGAATTAAAGTATTGTTGAGCAATAATAAAACTATCAACATATTTTGTGTTTATTTTCCTGGAGGTAGGTCTACTACAGAAACAAAAGTACGATTTAAGACTGATTTAAGAAAAATGTTAAG
The DNA here is from genome assembly GCA_949824845.1 of Rhingia rostrata. NCBI lineage: Eukaryota > Metazoa > Arthropoda > Insecta > Diptera > Syrphidae > Rhingia > Rhingia rostrata. The sequence goes on along the minus strand of CATKWC010000277.1, from coordinate 101,453 downwards.
CACAAATAACGATTTCGTGGTGGGAGGGGATCTTAATTGCAGGCATAGAGACTGGGGCTGCACTAGAGCAAACTCATGGGGAAATGTACTGTCGAACCTTTCAATTTTATTACCAATATCTGTTTTGTATCCTCCCAGTCCTACTTATGTCCCTGCCAGTTCTCGTGGAAGTCCGTCTGTCTTAGATCTATTTGTAACGAACAAATCTAGTCTTATTTCTCAACCTATAGCTTTTAATGAGCTTAGCTCTGATCATATTCCTGTTTTCTGTCGTCTTCTTTCTTCGGGTATAAAAAAAGTGCAATATTTCCAAGACATTAAAAATGCTAACTGGAAAACATTCCGTAGTGTATTAAAAAGAAAATTACAATTTATGAATACGAATCTTGAAAATATATCTAATAAACAAGATGTCGATGCTGTTGTCCAACAATTTTCAGATCACATTTTAGAATCAGTTGATGTTAGTGTCCCAAAAGTTGCTGAAAAACATTATTGTATTAAAATGCCTGCTCATGTATTGGAGCTTATTAAAATAAGAATCATGCATAGACGTAATTGGCAAAAATACAGACAACCATTTTTCAGAGATCAAGTTACACAACTAAACAAGGAAATATCTCAATGTATTCAAAACCATCGAAACAAGCTATGGAATACAAAACTTCAATCACTTGATAAATCCTCTAAACCCTTTTGGAATATAATGAAAGTCATTAAAAATAAAAAGAATCAAATTCAATGCCTTAAAAATAATATAACAACATATTACACAGACACTGATAAAGCCAACGCACTAGGTTTTAATTTTTCACAAAATCATGCTGTATCTCAACACCTAGGAGATGCAAACACAGATACACTTGTAAACAATGCAGTGCAACATTTCAATATCCATGATTTAGAAACACCTTCAAATGTGTTTGTATCTGAATCAGATATGCATTTCTTTATAAGAAATTTAAATATAAGAAAAACAGGTGGAATCGATAATGTCAAAAACATCTACATAAAAAAACTACCAAAGATAGGTATAAAATGTTTGGCTTTTATGTTTAATTCATGCTTAAAATTGCAGTACTTCCCAGATGCGTGGAAAAAAGCGAAAGTGGTTCCTATACTTAAAGCTGGAAAACCAGCTGACAGCCCTCAAAGTTATAGACCAATAAGTCTTCTTAGCAGCTTAAGTAAAATGTATGAAAGAGTACTCAAAGAAAAATTGTCAAATTTTATTGAGGAAAATAAAATATTTCCAAATGAACAATTTGTATTTAGACCCCATCACAGCACGTCCCATCAAGTGTTAAGAATTTGCAATACCATTAAAAGAAACCGGACAATAGGCAAATCAACTGGTATGATATTGCTCGATATTGAGAAAGCATTTGACTCTGTATGGCACAATGGTCTTGTTTATAAAATGCTAAACTTTGATGTACCTATCTATATTTGTAAAATTGTCCAAAGTTTTTTGTCAAGTCGTTGTTTTAGAGTGTATGTCAACAATAATGCGTCTAACATAATTCACTTTTATGCTGGTGTGCCACAAGGTTCAGTACTTGGTCCGATTTTATATAATTTATATACATCGGACTTTCCATGCCAGCCGGAATGTGAAGCGGCTATTTATGCTGACGATACTGCGATACTTTTGTCGCATGAATTTGGTCTGGACATTGAGACAAACCTTAATAATGCGGCGAAAATATTAGAACAGTACTACACAAAATGGAAAATAAAGCTTAATGCAGGTAAAATCAAGGCTATCTTTTTTACTAGAAAAAGAAAGTCCTGTTTTCTTCCTGCAAATCAGCTTACAATAATTGGGCGTCAAATTAAGTGGGAGCCTTATATAAAGTATCTTGGCATTCATCTTGACACCAAGCTAACATTTAAAGAGCATATAGCTAGAACTTTAAAAAAAATAAATATTGCAATCAAAATGTTATATCCATTTGTTAATAGAAAAGCAATGTTATCAAATGAAAACAAAGTTATTATACACAAAGTAATATTTCAAGCAATTTTCCTGTATGGTTGTCAAGTGTGGGGTAATTGTGCTGTTTGTCATACTAAAAAAATCCAGATCTCACAAAATAAAATATTAAAAATGATGTTTAATCTTCCATGGCATCATTCCACAGTAGACCTATATAATAGAGCAAATGTTGAATTGATCTCCGACAGAATACGTAAACTATGCGTTACATTTAGAAATAGATGCGATTTTTCAGATAATTATTTAATAAATGAGCTAAACCTTAATACCTAGTACATTCATTAATTATTATTAATTGTAGTCATTAATTGTAAATTCAATTATTTGTTATTTATATTAATTTATTATATTTCTCTATTTATTTATTTATCTATCTATATAATTTAATTTGTTGTCTTATTCTTATTATTTATTTAAATGTTCATAAATATTTGTTGTTATTTATTTTATTTATCATTATTAATTGTAGTCATTATTTATTAGTTTGTTGTATTTATTTATTTATTTTTTTTATTTTGTATCTTTACTATTTTACCTATACATGTATATTTATTTATTTATTTATTTGTTTATTTATTTATTTATTTATATATTTATTTATTTATTTGTTTATTTATTTATTTATTTATTTATTTATTTATTTATTTATTTATTTATTTATTTATTTATTTATTTATTTATTTATTTATTTATTTATTTATTAATTTATTTATTTATTTATTTATTCATTTGTTTATCTTATTATTAATATTTTTTTTTTAATTGATGTTTTTCTTTTCGTTGTTTCCTCAAAGATTTGTTTTCTTCAAAATAGTATAAAAATGTTTATATTAATATTTAATTATTCCCCAGTAGAAAGATATATTGTATCATATCTCTGTATGTAAATTGTGCGGCAATAAGCTTTATTTGTTAACTTAAAACGAAATAAAAATATCTATCTAAAATATAGATATAAAGATTGTCTAGAAATGTTGTTCAGCCTTTTTTTCAAAAACTCAAACGGTTTGGCGTAAAACTGTGTTTTTCTAAAAAGAGGGCTTGGCAGTGGGCGGATTTCAAAAATGTTATACAGTTGTTCTGCTGGGAGCAACAACAAACACGTGTATGAATTTCATCATTCTAGCTCTAAAATTAAGGCCCAAAAACTGGTGACGTACGGACGGAACGACATGGCTAAAACGACTCAGCTATCGATTCTGAGTCTATCCATATACTTAAACTATATCTTGCTTAATTATTTAACTATGTGGCAATAATAAAATACCCCTATGGAAAAGGGTATTAAAATAAGAAGTAATATAAAAGGAAAAGCTAATTTAATATTGATTTAATAATAACAACCCAACAAATTGGCCCGATATTCAAAATAATTTAAAGCCTAATTGTAGTGTTAATGTAAGTGTTAGATATATTGTTAACCGATTGAGGAATTAGTCGAGAAAAGCCTTAGTCTTTTATCTATGTTAATATAACTTCTTGTAGGGCAAAGTTAATTAGGGGAAGTGAAAGTCCGCTGCTAAATAAAAGTAACACGAACACCAGTGATTTTGCTTGCAGAACCCTTTCGAAGGTTAATCAGGGGCTGAGGTAACTCTACCGTTTTATTTCTTTATTGAAATAAAAGTTGCTTCTATATGATTTTACAGCGTTCGCCTGAAGAGCTTTTATTGTATTGGCATTGCTGAAAGAGATTTTACCATATGATTAAAGTCTGGTGAATACGACAATAGTTAGGTGAAATTGCCAGTTATTGTAATTTTATTTCTTGGCATATTTTGTACATGGGTGGCAATTCCAGATTGAAATTATGTATAAAAATATAAGGGAATAAATAAATATGTTGAAAATTGAAGGATGATGGTATGTTGCTGTTACAATCTCCCCCTCTGGAACATTAAATCGTCCCGATGATGTGACAGGAGTCAGTTCTTTTTCGGTCGTCTCCTTTTGCGAAGTTTTCAGATTGGATCGGTGCTTTCGGTGTTACTGGAGCCTCGGGAGCATGTGGTAGGTGCCGACTATTTGTGATGGGTCTTCTTCGTTTGCGACTTGGCATGTGGATGAGCCGACCCTGCCGATAATAACGTATGGGCCTTCTCTTCATATTACATACTCCGATGTTATAGTTTTGGAGGATTGACTTATAAATGCGTTGTTAACAGAACATCATCTCTTCTTGTCGACGTAGATTTTTTGACTATCCTGTGTTCTTTCTGTTGCTTTACGTGCATTCTTAAGTGAATCTGAGAGTGCTAGGAGTTTTGATTTTAATTGTGGAATCAAATTGTCCGACTCGACAACTAAAATAGCTATTTGCGTCTTCAATTACCTATTTCTTCGTTCTACGGGGTTTGCTTCAGGATGATAAATCTATATCCCGTTGAATCAGAGAAGCAAATTTAATTTGTAATTCAGTTGATTTTTATTTGAATCTTTCTAGAGATATCTTTAAATCTATGGTATTAAATAATATTTCCACATTATGTGCTTAATTATATTTAATTTAATGAAAATCAATGTAACATATATTTATTTTGTAATGTAATATATGAATGCATATAGGTACCCACCAGCAGTTATATTATGTATTGATTCTTAGTCTAATAGATTGTATTCTAATTGATGAAATAAATAAATAAATAAATAAATAAATAAACAGGGGTGAGTGTTTGTTGTATGCCGAGACAATGTAGTAATTGCTTCATTAATACTGACATGAACTGAGCACCGTTATCGGATATTACGCGACGGGGAGTTCCGTTTCTCAGAAATATCTCATTTAGTAGTATCGCTGTGCAGTTTTCAGAGGTTGCTTCTTGTAGTGGGAAAATTTCAGTATTAGTCAAGAGTCTTGAAGCATATTTGATCGGATGTTCGTCCGACTTCTCCCCCTGGATACAGCACGAATTGCGTAGCAGCTAACACCTGTTTTTACTTTATGCTCCCATATGGTGTCGGTTCGGTTGTAGGTTCGAATGTCGAGGTAAAATTTGAAAGTAGACAGTTCAATTCATCAGTTTGTTTTTAAGTGAGTTATGTTCCTTCATTTTCTCTGAGTTTTATATCTATTGACAGAATTTTTGCAAAAAAAATGTTCTGTATCCCTGGGTGTATCAACCATTACATTTTAGGGAAAAGACTGCCTTGTGGATTATTCCTATCAGGAGTGATTTCTGGGCGAACGGAGCTACTTAAAATTGAGTTTATTTAATGAGGAGAGTACTCACTGTTTTTTTAGAGTCTGGGCGATATTTTCCCAAGGATGTGTTCCGTAGCGTTCGTCATTGCTTTCTGCAGTGACTTCAAGAGTTTTGGGTGATGAAGACTGATTTTTTCTTAATGGTGTCGTCTCACATGGTGAAATTGGCTGATAGTTTCCCAACCACTCCTTTTAACAATTGATTTCTCGTTTTATTCTCAATGCTGGAAAAACAACAGTCCTTATGGTGTCATAATAATTAAACGTTTTCTTGGGCTGGTACCGGAAATACCAACATCGTTGTCCCAAATTCAGAATAACGCCTCTTTCCTCTAGGAAATCTATGCATATTAGGTTTGGATTGTCTCTGGCTTTGGGCAGCGCGATGAAATTGATTGGCCTTAAACGGTCTCAAAAATTGTTGGTGGTTGAAGCCCTTTTGTTTCCGTGGGTGGTGGAAATCTCAAAAGACACGATGAGCACGTGCCCAAAGTAGTGTGGGACTTTAACTCCACTAAAACCACCACCCTTTTTGTATTTTTTATTGCAGCTAAGTATACTACTTATCTATCAAACTTTCCTGTGAGAATTCCTGCTCTCTTCGCAATTTATAACGCGGTTTGTTACTATCGGGCCAAATCAAAGGGCTTAGTTCTTTGAAGACGCCGCAATAATTTTTTTTCGTCAAGAATTGGGAGGATCATTTTTTTATGTTTTTGTGCAAAATTTTTCGTTTAGTCTCTAACCGCGGGAATACCCAGATATCTGTAAAGATCTTTATTCCTTATATACCACGGTGCATTGAAGAATGATCTTAACATTTTGCTTTCAAAAGTTTGTAAAATATTTAGATTTGTTTCACTGGTACAACCCCATAGTTATATACCACATGCCCAGACCGGCTTTAGCACTTGCCTGTATAATAGCAGCTTGTTGATACGACACGAACATTTTATATAATTTTTCAGGCAGAAATTGTCTTAGTTTGAATTGAAGGCCTCTATGCTAAACTTTGTCATAAGCTTGCGACACGTCAAGAAATATGGCTGAGCAAACTTTCAGTTCTTCAAAAGCTTTATGAATTACATCAGTAATTCGATGAACCTGGTCCACAGTCTTATGTTTACTTCTAAACACAAATTGATGGTTAGGTAAAAGGCGTTTCTGATCAATAACGGGGTGTAAGCGACCGAGTACTATCCTTTCAAAAACTTTTGAAAATATCGGAAGAAGTCAAATAGGTCTGTAAGAGTTTATATTATTCGGTGATTTTCCTGGTTTGAGAACCATAATCACTTCCGCGACCTTCCATTGTCTTGGTATGTATTCTAATCTAATTGCTGCATTTACAATGTACAGGAGTTTAGTAAATGCTTTTCGAGGCAATATTTTAAGAAGTTCTCCTGTAACAAGGGCATAACCCGGAGCTTTTTTAGGCTTTAACTTCTGTATATCCTGTTTGAGCTCGTCAGTACTTGTATATCTGACTAGATTACTATCGGTTGTAGTCTCGAATAATTAATGTTTTCTGGACCATCAAATGGTTTAAATGTGCGGCAAAACATCTGCTTTTTCCTTATCGCTTTTTGCCCAAACGTCTTGAGTTACCCTAATTGGTGGCGTAGCGTTTTTTGACCGTTTTATGACTTAAATAGCTATTCAAAATGAATAATTCGATTCTTTTCCAGCGGTTAGGCTTTGCAAATAAGTTTCTACTGCATGGTTTTTTAAGTTTTTATTCGACTTTGATAGCATGTTACTCAACCGATTGAGATGTGTTTTATCTTGCGGTGCACGAGTCTGGTTCCATCTTTTTCGAGCTTTTCTTTTTTGTCTAACCAAATCTTTCATTTCCCATGGGTACTTGGTTCCACGCTGCTTTTTGAACAGTATCGATAAAGGAGTCAACCGCGACTTCGAGTTGTAATGGGGATCCAAGCGATACACCCAGTCGAATATTATTTTCAATATCGTTTTTGAAGCCTTCCCAGTTGGTTTTTCCGTTTGCTTGTCTGGGTGGGTTTTAATTTCAAATGATAGACTCGCTCGTTGTTAGAATGACCGGAGAACCAGCCGACCAAAGATCAAAGCATTCCTCAACTTTTGTTCGATTGGACGGTATACATTTAACGATGAAAAGATCGATCAAAGCCGGTATTTTTGTAACATCAGTAAGTCAGTAAGTTTGTTTTCCCGTAGAATAAGATTCGGTATTGGTGGTGGGCAGTAAATAGAATATATCTGCAGAAAGGATTGTCAGCTTTGAACTTGTTTAGAGCAAACTTGCATTGTTTCGACTTCTAATTTAAAATCAATCGAATGTTTGATACACCCATATATAGTGATGCTCCACCTCTAGCCTTGTTTGATGGATGCAGATCATGATAATCAAAATAACCTTTAATCTTTAAGTGGGAATTACTCTTTGCACTAGTTTTGGATATTAAACAGACGTCGATATCTTATTCCGACATAAACAATTCAAGTTCTCCAAGTTTATGTCAAAGGCAATCGGCATTCCACGTAAGAATTTTAAGAAATCTCCAATGGCCTTCTCTTTCCTGTATTTCTAAGATACTGGAAATATCTTCTCCATATCGCTGCACTGCGTACCAGCCGTTTCATGTTTGAATACCTTTGAAGATACTCATCGTTGAGGGTAGCACATTGACATATGGATTGTGCAAAGCTCACATGTAAGTTTGTTAGTTTGTTCTTACACAATGACCCCTGGTTTTGATCATTTATCTTTTCCCTTTTTGTCTGATCCGTTTCGCATGTGGTTTAATCGTGACATTTATCAGCGGAAAAGTTTTGAAGAAACTGTAGCCCATGCCACCACATCTGGCTGTGAATAAGTTCCTGTGGTAACAAACCTCTAGAGCCAATATCTGCTGGATTTTCCATTGTACCAACATGTCTCTAAACATTACTGTTTGTTAGAGTTTGGATTTCACTAACCCTGTTGGCTACAAACGTCGTCCGAATTGACGGATTTCCTCTGATCCACGCCAGTGTTATGGTGGAGTCTGACCATGCAAATATTTCTGCGTCATCAATTTGCATTGCCGTTTTTACTCGGTGTAACAGCTTGGCTAATAGCTGTGCTGCGCAGAGCTCAAGCCGTGGTAAAGATACGCACTTGATGGCTTTTGGTGCAACTCTTGTTTTGGCTGCTACCAGATGTATGTGTTCATTACCGTCGGTGACAATGCGAGCATTTATCACGGCCGCGTAGGCCTTTTCAGATGCATCGCTGAAACCGTGCAGTTGTACCTGTGCTGAGTTTGTATACTCAATCCACCTCGGTATTTCGACATTCTGAAGAACTGTAAATCCTTTCCTCAACTCTACCCACTGATGTTCAGTTTCTGGAGAGATTGGTGAGTCCCAAGCATATTCCTTGAGCCAAAGTTGCTGCAGGATTAATTTTGCCTTTAGAACACAAGAACACATTTACGCAAAGCAAAGCCAGCTGATCCCAGGACTTCCAAAAGATCCCTCTGTGTATTAATAGCCTCGTTTTCGTCATTCGTCCCATAGATGAGGTCGTCGACGTAAAATCCCTCCGTCAGTATTTTCGTCACGTGAGGATACTTGTGTTCGACATCTGATGCGAGCTGATGCAGTGTACGGACAGCTAAATATGGGGCCGATGCAGTTCCGAATGTGACCGTACTTAGCGCATATGTCTCATCTGGTGAGTTTCGCCATACTATTTGTTGATATGGAATGTCGTCCGCTGCCATCCAAATCTGCATCATCATGCTACATCATGCTAATATCTGCAACCAGTGCCACTTTGAACTTCCTCCACTTCGTGACGAGATCAATTATGTCGGGTTGCACCCTTGGTCCGACCATTAGACAGTCGTTAAGCGATAGTCCGTTGGACGTTTTGCATGATGCATCGAAGACCACACGCAGTTTTGTGGTACTACTTGCCTCCTTAACAACCGCGTGATGTGGAAGGTAGTAATGTTCACCCGTTTCATTGGTTCCAATTACCTCCTTCATGTGACCTAATGTGGCGTACTCGTGGATGCATTTAGTGTACGCCTCCTGCAAACTTCTGTCAGACAAAAGTTTTCTTTCAATCTGAAAGAATCTTGCCATGGCAGCCTTTCTGGAATTCCCCAGGGTTAAGCGAATTCTATCTTTAAATTAAAGTTGAACTTGGTAGCTTCCATCTTCCTTTCGTTGTACTGATTTTACGAAATGCTGTTGACATTTTTGTTCCTCCGGTGACAGTTTCCTGTCATCAAGGTCTTCTTCAATTTCCCAGAATTGCCTTAGTTATGCTTCTAAGGAGCTGAAGTGATTCTGGACATTGAAACACGTTATGTTTGGAGACGTTGTTGTCTTTCCCTTCCTGTCCCTTTATTAAACCTTCAAGAATTATTGAAGAGTACACATCTGCTCCTAGTTACAAATCGATCTTACCAGGCATATGATAAACAGGATCAGCCAGTGGAAGATTTTGCAGATGACTCCACTCTCCTTGAAGCGGATGGGTTTGCAGAGTTGTAGTGAGCACAGGTAAAACGAATGCTGATACCCGAAGTGAGAATGCTGCGTTATTGAACGAATGCAAGCTAAAGTCTACTTGGTATTTTGAGCTACCTGTTGGATTTTTTCCAAGACCTGTTACCCAAGCAGATACATTTTTCCTTTTTAGATTCAGAGCTGGGTGGTATCTGTGGTGAACCGGTATCTATGAAGGACCTTAGAGTGCACTGCTTCCCATTTGCTGCATAGACCTTGACCAATGCAGTCGCTGGCAAGGTTTTTGACAGCATTTGATTGAAATGCGCACTAAATTGGTGAGAAGTGCTTGGTTGTTCGTATACTGGGTTGAGTGGGATTGGTTGATTTATAGGGTTTTGTACAAAGTGGGCTTGTGGGTTATATTGTGGGTTGTTTTGGTTGTGATATTGGGGATATTGTTGGTGGTTTTGAACTTGTGTTGAGTTCCCTCCCTGTTGTGTTTCAATGTGCAGTAATGTATGATGTTTGTTACCGCATTTCTGACATCTGTTGCTGCTGTTACAAACAGAAGCATGATGGTCGTAACCTAAACAATTACCACAAACACCATTCTTTTTTGTAACATCCGCTCTGGTTTTAGTGTCCATTTGTATGAACCTTTTGCAATGCCTCAACCCATGTGATGCCTTGCAAAGTCGGCAACGAAATTGCTTTATGGGTTGCGGCGAACTTAATTGGCAAGCGGCCGCTGTCGCTTTCCTAAAAGACTGTGTGTGCATTGATTGTTTTGGTTGTCCATTTAGTTCTGAAATATTTTCCAGTGAACTAAATCTGCCCTCAATGAACGATATAAAGACCTTCCACTCGGGAAGACGCTTGGAGGTGCCAAGCTTTTCTTCCCAATCTCGTTGTGTCTGGGGTGGCAATTTATTAAATGTTAAATAAATTAAAATGGCGTCCCATGTTTCAACTGCTATTTCGAGATTAGCAAGAGCATGAATGCATTCGATGCTGGTATCATGCAGCGATTTCAACCCAGCAGCCGTTTCACAGTGTAGTTTACTCTGCTCAACTAACCGGCTAAGTTGGGTGTTCACCAGTTTGCGCTTGTTTTGATACCTGTCTGTGAGAATTGTCCACGCTGAGGCAAAACTCTTTGCATCGATTGGAAGGTGTTGGATTAATCGAAGCAGCTTCCCCACAAACCGACGTTTTCAGACACTGTAGTTTTTGTATTTCAGATAGTTCATTTCGAATTAAACTATCGAATAAATTAAAAAAATTAGACCAATCTTCGAATTTGTCCGAGAAAGGATTTATGTGAGTTCTTTGAAGACGTATGTCTGAAGACGCAGACCTTGTAGTGTTCATGTGAGAGGTATCTAATGTGACGGTGTGATCTTGAACTAGCAGGTCAGTCTCATCATGCAACACTCCACTAAATGTGAAATAGATTGTCTTGATTTAAGAGGATATTTCATCCTGATTATACTTTTCTTTTAGTGGATCAGCGGTACTTTCGATTATTGTCGAATGACAATTTTTCGCCCGTTTAAACATTTCGTCAATATACGATAAACACGCGATTAAATACCCCCTTGACTTTCGCGACGCCTCATCTTTTTTGAATTGTTCAAAATCGAGATTAATGTTCAATAAAATGTCCTCTTGGGACTCGATCATTTTCGCTAATTTAGACATTTTTATTTTTATTTATTGAGTCTGTCGCAACACTTTTCTTCGGGGTGAATTATTTTGTAATTCTTCACTTAGTTTAAGAATTATTTTTAATAAAGAATTCAAAAGAAGGAAAAATTTAGAAGAATTCCTACATTTGTTATGCTTTTTTTCAGACCACTGCAACCGCTATTCACCAAAGTGTTGTTCTTCCCGTTGTCCGTTGTACCCGCTTCTGTTCCGGTTACACCGGTACTTGTACTGGTAACTGATGATTTCTCCGTTGGATGTTGTCCCCGCTTTTTGCTTTCACCGTTGTTTCCGGATTTGATGACTCGTTGGTTACAGTGGCCGATTCGACAGACAATCCGTCTTTGATCGGAAACGTTTATTTACACTGGATCGATAATCCAGCTATACTTAATCCACAGAACACTTTTTTATTTTTGGTTCGTTGGGTACTGTGGCCGATTCGTTAGGCAGTTCGTCTTTGATCGGAAACGTATATTTGCACTGGATCGATGATCCATCTATACTTAATCCACAGTACAGTTTATATTTTTATTAATCACTTTAACACTTTGAACTCTTTCTTTATCCTCAAAGGACTCGAAGGACCATGTTCCGTATTGAGCGAAATAGGAAGAAACTGTTGAAAAAAAAAAAAAAAAAAAAAAAAAAAAAAAAAAAAAAAAAAAAAAAAAAAAAAAAAAAACCTTTGCTGTGGCTGTTCTAGTTTTTAAGTTATTTTTAGGTAGCTTTAATTAATTTTAAGTAGCTTAAGTTAGTCGAATAAGTAGTTTTAATTAGTATGTAAGTTTAAATAAAATAAAATAAAAAAAAGACGAGGAACCAAGTTTTTCAAAGTTTTCTTGGTACACATTTTGTTACTTTATATTTTTATATATTAGATAATAGGCCGAAAGGCATTAGAATTAAGTTATCGTATAATTTAGGGCGCCCGCATATAGAGCAAGTAAGTTAGTTAAGTAGTTGATAATTAGGCTAGTTTTTTCATGAATTTTTGTCTAGCATTTAAGTTAGTTTTTAAGAAAAACAAAATAAAAAATGAATTACAGAAAAAAAAGAAACTGTTGAGTTTGAAAAGGTTGATCTCAAACATGCACCGAGTGAACGTTACCGAGGAATACTTGTGGATATTCGTAAAATGAAACTCGTAGTGATTTAGAATTCTAAACAATTTTTGTATGCCTAGTCGTTAGAGTGAGAGGTCTGTGTTGTCTCACTTGCCAAGTAGTGTACCCCTTTAGACTGCATTGTTGTAAGAAGAGCATCTCCCATCTTGTCACACCTTCACCATCAATTAATTTGACAGTTCGTAATTTTGTTCCGTCGGTGCGTGTGGTGCTCGTGTTAATTGTTTTAAATTGAAGAGTTATTGTTTGTTGTTTGATTTCAAAGTGATTTGTGTATTGAGGCTAGTTTGCTGGTAATGTTGAATACACTTCGAGATTCACTGTGCATTATAGCAACCAGCCCACTCCACAATCACTTCTTCATATAATGTGCCGTGAATTCCTGCAAGTAGCAGGAGTTTTCTTACCTGACCCGCAATCTATCGTCAGAAGATTTCCGGCACATTTTACACACCGCGACTCTTTCTGACTATAGGTTTGCGTATGATTATATCCTTGGCAGCGCTTGCACTGACGAACTAATTTTGAATCCTTACGCATGGGTTCGATTTTTACAACAATATTAAGTATTGTTTTTATTTCATACATTTTTTTCAGACTTTCTGTTTTATCGAAAGTGAGTATAAATAAAGGCAGAGCGCGTTTTACTAAGTTTCCCTATCCCCTCTTTTTGCTGTTTGTTTTGCTTGGTAATGTTAACGGCATCTATAACTATAAATTGTCTGTTTTGCAGATGGCTAACTATGTCATCCTTTAGGCACGACGCATGTAACCCTCTGGTTACAACGTGTTAATTCTCAAATAAATAGGTACCATTCAATTTTATCGGTATTAAGCTTCCGTGATATGAGACGGATTTTTTTTTAATGAAGTTACTTAGCCTGATCAAGGTATGCAACATGTTATAGTCGTCTATACCGATCACATTAATTGGCGGTGGGGGCCGTTGTTCTAGCTGTTTCGCTTTATTGGTATTCTCCTTATGGTGGTTAATTAATTCAGGTGAGGGAGTAGCTTTCCTTTTTTTCACTGGTCTTTTCTTTAGAATCGTTTCATGGCTGAGTTCTTCTTCGCCTGTAAGGTTCTGATATAACCGTGCAGCTTGCACTCGGTTTTGGTTCATTAATTTAGTTTAATGAACTCTTTAGGGTCATGTTTTCATCCTTAAGGTGGATAATTTCTTTCCGAAGCTCTTTGCAGAGCAATTCGACCTTGTTAAGTCTGGTTCGATGAACGTCGTTTCCGTCCTCAAGGCCTTTTATTTTATCTGAGCCTCGTTTTTCGTGAGCCGACACTTCTGGCGTTGTCGAGCTCTTGGAGACGCATATCATTTTTTGAGGTCCATATGTAGGTGACCACGTTACCCTTGAACTTTTTCCGAAAGGGTTACAAATTTGCAATAATTGGTTGTCCCCAGTATCCCTCGAGCCATCCTCCGAAGAGGGATTCATATCATTTTTTTTTTTGTTGGGATAAGGTATCCATAGGGCTATATAAGTTTTCATATTTATTTTATAACATAGAGAAATATGATGAAATTTTGTACACGTGTTTGTTGTTGCCCAAAAAATATGAAAAACATATCTAGACATCCTTTATCTATACAAATTTTTTGCCACGCTCACTTTTTGTGGCGTTTTTCGTAAAAAAGTTTTTGCGGTAAAAATTTAAACATTTCGAGAAAAAAATTTTACGCCAAATAATTAATTTTGGTAATATAAATATTTCTTCCAAATATCATTTTTACCCACGCCCACTTTTTGGAGGTGTTTTCATACAAAACCATATTATATCCTACGCCATACATATGCAGGAGAAAAACGTTGTTGTTGGTCGAACCGTTAGAGATTTTGAAAAAGAGTGTATAAAACATATCTAGACAATCCTTTTTTCTATATTTTGTTTATACAAAGTTTTTTGCCCCGTCAACTTTTTGGGGCGTTTACAGTAAAAAACGTTTTTCAGAAAATTTTTAAACATTTCAAAGAAAATGCTAATGCAATATCATTAGTTCTGTTAATATAAACATTTCTACCATATATTACGGAGGCGTTATCATACAACAACCATTTCTATACACTACTTCATACCATAACCAGGCGAAAAACCGTGTTTTTTGTGGAACTATAAATGGTTTTGATAAACAGTCTGAACAATATGTTATTACAACGACTTTTTCTATATTTCATCGCCATAAATCCGAGATTTTGGGGATATTTGTCTTAATTATACCCTATCCCATAGGGGTATATTAAATTTGATACATAGTTGTAACATAGAGAAATAATTGAGCTTAGGGTTTTCCGTAAAAAAAATTTTTCGATAAAATTTTAACCATTTCGAAAAACAACATGTTATGCAAAATAATTGGCTTTGGACATACAAACATTTCTTCCATATATCATTTTGTACCCTCGCCCACATTTTGGAGGTGTTTTCGTACAAAAAAAACATTTTTATACCCTACGCCATACTATATGAAGGTGAAAATCGTACAAACCATACAAGATTTTGATAAACTGTCTGAACAATATGTTGCGACAATTTCAATTTTAATATATCTTTGCCATAAAATCCACAATTAAGGGATATTAATAAAAGGATGGAATGGTTTAGGGTATAAAACGATCCACACAGTGGATTGTAGCCTTCTCAATGTGTTTTTTTTAATTGATTTATATTTTATATCTTTAAACTAACTTACATGCTAGACAAAAAATCATCAAAAAGTAGCCTACTTACCAAATACTTAACTACTTACTTGCCCTATGCGGGCGCACTAAATTACAAATTAATTCTATTGCCTTTCGGCCTATGATCTAATAGATAATTTAAAATAAGTACATATCTCTATTTTTGGACCAAGAAAAAAATTGTTTTTAAAAAACTTGGTATCTTTATACCCTATCCCATAGGGGATATTAGTTTTGATACATAGTTTGTAACATATAGAAATAATTGAGTAAGGTATACCTCAAAGTATATGGATCGACTCAGAATCGATAGCTGAGTCGATTTAGGCATGTCTGTCCGTCCGTCCGTCCATCCGTACGTTACCAGTTTTTGGGCCTAAAGTTTTGAGCTTATACTATGAAATTTTGTACACGTGTTTGTTGTTGCTCCCAGCAGAACAGGTGTAAAAAGTTTTGAAATCCGCCTACTACCAAGCCCTTTTTTTAGTTTAAGGCCAAACCGTTAGATATACTGAAAAACGTCATCATAACGATCATAACGTCTATATTTTGTTTGTAAAATGTTTTTTGCCACGCCCACTTTTTGGGGGCAGTCTTAGTAAAAAAACGTTTTTCGGAAAAAAATTTAATATTTCGAAAAAAATGGTGATGCAAAACCATTGGTTCTGTTAATATAAACATTTCTTCCATATACCCTTTTAAACCACTCCCACTTTTTGGAGGCGTTTTCATACAAAAACCATTACTATACACTACCTCATAGCATAAACAGGCTAAAAACAATGATTTTTGTCGAACCAGAAATCATTTTGGTAAACTGTCTGAACAATATGTTCTAGATAGTTTTAGATAGATAGATAGTTTTATTTACGATGTAAGTTTGAATAATAATAAAAAAATATGAGAAGGCTACAATCCACTGTGTGGATGGTTTCGTACCCTATCCCATCCAATCTTTAAAGCAAATATGATCAAAATGTCGGCTTTTTGGCGATGAAATATAGAAAATGTCATTGTAAGAACATATTGTTCAGATAGTTTATCAAAATCATTTATTGTTCGACAAAAAACATCGTTTTTCGCCTGGTTATGCTATGAACATAATGTGTACAAATGATTTTTGTATGAAAACGCCTCCAAAAAGTGGGCGTGGGTTTAAATGAAATATTGAAGAAATGTTTATATTACAAAAACCAATTGTTTTGCATCAACATTTTTTACGAAATATTTAAAATTTTACCGAATAAAGTTTTTACTGAAAACGCCCCCAAAAAGTGGCCGGGGCAAAAAGCAATGTATAAACGAAATATAGAAACTAGGAATATCTAGATATGTTCTAAAGCCGTTTGTTCAAATTCTCTAACGGTTCTACCGGTTGCATATGGTATGGCGTAGGGTATACAATGGGTTTTTGTGTGAAAACACCTCTAAAAAGTGGGCGTGGGTAAAAATGATATTAAGAAGAAATGTTTATATCACCATAATTAATTATTTTGCATCAATTTTTTTTCGAAATATTTAAAATTTTATCGCAAAAAGTTTTTTACGAAAAACGCCCCAAAAGGTGGGCGTGGCAAAAAACTTTGAATAGACGAAATATAGATATAATGATTGTCTACATATGCTGTTCAGACTTTTTAAAAAAAAAACTTTAAAAGTTTGGCGTAAAACTATGTTTTTCTAAAAAGGGGGCGTGGCAGCGGCCGGATTTCAAAAATCTGTACACTTGTTCTGCTGGGAGCAACAACAAACACATGTACCGAATTTCATCATCCTAGCTTAAAATTTAAGGCCCAAGAACTGGTGACGTACTCAGCTATCGATTCTGTGTCGATCCATATAACTTGAGGTATACCTAGCTCAATTATTTCTCTATGT
This sequence comes from Rhingia rostrata, assembly GCA_949824845.1. Lineage (NCBI taxonomy): Eukaryota > Metazoa > Arthropoda > Insecta > Diptera > Syrphidae > Rhingia > Rhingia rostrata. The sequence goes on along the minus strand of CATKWC010000277.1, from coordinate 84,359 downwards.
TACAAACTATGTATCAAAACTAATATAAAAAATTGATACAAACACCATTTCTATACACTACCTCATGGCATAACCAGGCGAAAAACGGTGTTTTTTTGTCGAACCTTAAATGATTTTGATAAACAGTCTGAACAATATGTTATGACAATGACATTTTCTATATTTCATCGCCATAAATCCGGCATTTTGGAGTCATTTGTATTAAGGATGGGATGGGATAGGGTACAAAAATTGTAGCCTTCTCATATGTTTATACCCTATGCCATAGGGATATAGTTTGAAACAGAGAAATAATTGAGCTAGGTATACCTCAAAGAATATGGATCGACTTAGAATCGATAGCTGAATCGATTTAGCCATGTCTATCTGTCCTAGCTAGGATGATTTTGAGCTAGGATGATGAAATTCGGTAAACGTGTTTGTTTTTGCTCCCAGCAGAACAAATTTGAAAATTTTTGAAATCCGCCCATGTGTCAAATATTTTGCCCAGTCCATTTTTTGGGGGCTTTTTCAGTAAAAAAACGTTTTTCGGTAAAATTTTAAATATTTCGAAAAAAATGTTGATGCAAAATAATTGGCTTTTGTAAAATAAACTTTTCTTCTATATATATTCATACCATAACCAGGCGAAAAACGATGTTTTTGTCAATCCATAAATGATTTGGATAAACTGTCGAAACAATATGTTCTCAAAATGACATTTTTAAGAACAACGGCCAAAAGCCAACGGCCAAAAAGCCGACATTTTGAGGATATTTGTCTAAAGGATGTGATGGGATTGGGTACAAAACTTTCTTTACAAAACTTGATAGGCTTACCCCATATCAATTCCTGCTGTCAAAAGTATGTTTGTATTGTCAGTTGTTCGTTGGAGCTTAATACACGGAAGGTCGATATGACCTTTCTTGTTAAAAATCTTATTAATTTGTGGAAACATACTAGGGTCGCTGGAATTTACAGCCCGAATTCTGTTATTATAAAACAAAATAATGGACAACCGATAGCTCTGCTTGATCAATTGGTTGATGTTTTTGATCGACGCCTTCAGTGTACTAATCTCCGGGTCGCGTGGGATTGTCAGCTTCTTTGGCTGTGTAGTGCGTCAATTCAATTGAGTTTTCTCACAAAATACCAACAAATAATGACATATCTGTGTTTTCAAAATCATGTAGATATCCTGAAATCCATAGAGAGTAAGTAAATAAACAGATTTTAGATCTGCTCTCTTTCGGTTTTATTATTAAATCGACAAGCCCATATAATGCTCCAATCTGGATAATCCCTAAAAAGATAGACAACTCAGGTCTTGAAAAATTGCGCATTGTAGTTGACTATAGAAATCTTAACGATGTCGTTACAGTTAAAGATAGGTTTCCAATACCAAATATGGAAGATATGTTTTCCAAATTAGGTAATGATCAATATTTCTCCACCCCCGACCTGGCGAAAGGATTTCATCAAATACCTATAAACGATAAAGATAAATACAAGACGGCTTTTTCAACAAGTCAACTATAATGTCCTTCGGATTGAAAAATGCTCCAGCTTCCTTTCAAAGAATGATGGATGAGGTGTTATATATAATCATGTATATAATAGGATTTGTGTTGTCTATCTAGATGACATACTCGTTTTTTCAACATCCCTTCAGAAGCATTCTGATTCAATAAATAAAATAATAAGAAAACTCCTGGAGTAGAATTTAAAGGTCCAAATAGATAAATGCAATTTTCACAAACGTGAGACAAAATATCTTGGACATATTAATTTAGATAAAGGCATACAACCCAACCCCAACAAAATTATTGCCATCCAGAAAATGAAAAAAACCTGGTGCTGTAAGACATATGAAATCATTTTTATTCGTTTCCGGGTTTTAAAGAAAATTTATTAAGGACAATTCAAAATTGATGATCACATCTACCTAACAGAGAACGCAATCATTCTTTATGAACATCAAATTTTATTGAAAAAAAGCAATCGAAATGCGTATAAAACCAGACTACAATAAAGAATTAATTTTACAAATTTAAAAAAAACTCTTTCCAACTAAAAGAACGGTAGGTATTTATTGCAAGGAAGATTACATTTTTACAGGTTATCAAAACACAATCGTTAAATATTTTTCAAATTCTCCTAATGTAAAGATCCTTGAGTGCACAAAGATTGGATGATATAACTTGCAGAGAAATACTTTTAGAACTTATACAAGTGACTCACCTATATAATCACAGAGGTATTGAGGAAACTTATTTGGAACTAAAGAAGTCGTATTATTACCCAATCCTTCGACTCGAAATTCACAAATTTATAAACAACTGCATTCCTTGCAACATGTGTAAATATGATCGAAATCCAATAAAGAAAAACTTAATGGATTCCAATATCCCAAATCAACCAAATGAGCTTGTTGACCAAAGATACACATTTGTTTTTTTTCGTAATAAAAACATATGAGAAGCCTACAATCCACTGTGTGGATCGTTTTATACCATATCCCATTCCATGATTTCGAATCGATAGCTGAGTCGATTTAGTCATGTCTGTCCGTCCGTCAGTCCATCAGTCCGTCCGTCCGTCCATACGGCACCAGTTTTTGGGCCTTAAATTTTGAGCTTGAATGATGAAATTTGGTACACGTGCTGGTTGTTGCTCCCAGCAGAACAAGTGTAAACATTTTTGAAATCCGGCTACTGCCACGCCCCCTTTTCAGAAAAACATAGTTTAAGGCCAAACCATTAGAGATACTGAAAAAGTGTCTGAACAACATATGTAGACACCCACTTTTTCTGGCAGTTTTAGTAAAAAATATTTTTCAGAAAAATTTTAAACATTTCGAAAAAAGTGGTGATGCAAAACCATTGGTTCTGTTAATATAAACATTTCTTCCATATACCAATTTTAGCCACGCCCATTTTTTGGAGGCGTTTTCATACAAAAACCATTACTATACACTACCTCATAGCATAACCAGGCGAAAAACGGTGTTTTTTGTCGAACCATAAATGATTTGATAAACTGTCTGAACAATATGATCTAGATAATAATTAATTAGTTTTTAAGTAGATTTAATTAGTTTATAAGTAGTTTTATTTAGGATGTAAGTTTGAATAATAAAAAAACTATATAAGAAGGATACAATCCACTGTGGGGATCGTTTTATACCCTATTCCATCCAATCCAAACAAAAAACAACCTTCTTTACAAAACTTGATAGGCTTTCCCCGGATCAATTCCCGTTGCAAAAGTATGTTTGTATTGTCAGTTGATCGGTGGATCGTAATACACTGAAGGTCGTTATAACCTTTCGTCCTTAAAATCTTATTAATTTGTGGAAACATACCAGGGTCGCTGGAATTTACAGCCCGAATTCTTTTATTCCAAAAGAAATTAATGGACAACCGATAGTTCTACTTGATCAATTGGTTGATGTTTTTGATCGACGCCTTCAGTGTACTAATCTCCGGGTCGCGTGGGTTTGTCAGCTTTTTTGGCGTTTCCGTACGTAGACGTTTTGTCATGCTCTGTTTATTTCGGTATCGTCCAGGCACATACTCCTCCAACGCCCCAAGCTCGTTCGGAAGCTGTTTTACTGCCGCGAGTGCGCAGTGATCACTCGTAATCAATCGTCCGTAAAGAGTTACGCGTGTGTTGACCTACTCTGTTAGTAATCGTCAGTCTTGTGTCTGTCAGTAAAAGATCCAGGAAAGCACCGCTTCTTGGAAATGATGGCCTATATGTGGCAAGAATGTCGATCCTATATTCAACATGGTAGTGGGGCAGTAAGTATGTTTTCCATAGAATATACAATAACATGAAGCAGCTACGATCAGTTGACAAACACAAGCACAAACACACCTAACCCCAAGCAATAGTTCGACACACAGGCGGTGCGATGGGCAACCAGACCAGATGAACATCAGGCAGATGTGAGGCGAGAACCATGAGCAACCGGTACTCGGCAACGGTTATACTACTTACTTTTCTTTCTTTAGTTTTTCATTTTTTCAAGTTCAGTTCTTGTTTGACTTTCTTTAACTACTAATGCTTAATATATAATTAAGGCAATTATTTGAATTACGGATTTCTGCACTTTTTTTCCGGAACTTACAGGCATACGGAAATAAAAACCATATTGGCAGCACAAATTCTTTGCAAGAATACGAAACAAAAACTAATAAATTAAAACTTGATTACCCTAATTATGAAGAAATTATTTTATGTGACAGGAGATAGTATTTTAACTGTCCTTGAGTTTTTTCATAAAATACCAACAAATAATGACATATCTGTGTTTTTAAAATCATGTAGATATCTTGAAATCCATAGAGAGTAAGAAAATAAACAGATTTTAAATCTGCTCTCTTCCGGTATCCACTATATTAATCGCCGACCCAATTTCTTTCAGAACATATTTACCTTATTTAATGAAGTAAAATTGCATTTTTTTTTTACCAAATTGAATCGTACAGCTCATAGATCGGTCGAAAAGAATTATAATTTCAAAAAAGTTATTGCAAAATTGGTAAAATAATGTTTTTTAATTACCTTGGTTACAACAACAACATTGTAAATATACAAAGAAAGATAGCTTTATAGCTTAGCAATCTGTGCGGCGAGTGTCACGTTTGAATGATGGGAGTTAAGCAAAGAAAGAGAGAAAAGTATATGCGCAGGGGTGGGTTGGGTATGGGTAATTGGATAAGTCACATTTTTCTTTCGCTCAGTCGGAGTCCTGTGACTGTCTCCTTCTATTGTATGAATCAGAAATTAAAAAAAGAGAATCATACACAGAGAACTTTTCTATATGCGTATGCGTATAACTCTAATGTAGCTTTAACATAGTGTGGGGTGAATGGTGTGCTGCGTTAAGCGAATTAAGAAGAGAAGGGAATATGCGCACGCGTATTGGTGATTGGATTGGATACGTATACCTACTCTGTCTTTTATAAGTTATAGGTAATCATAATGTTGCCCGAATATTGTACAAAATTGTATTTTCTGTGGTTGCGTTGGGCTATTATTATTGACCTTATTTGTATAGTGTAGCACTATACATAGAGCAGCCACTGAGCCACCTCACCGAAACGAAAGTGTTTGGCGTGTGGGGGCGTGGCGGATGAATGTGTGTCGTGTTCGTTTGTGTTAAGCGAATGAGGGAGAGAAGTTATCCGCAGGTGTGGTTGCATTAGTCTGATGAACGGAAGTACATTTGGCTTCCGGTCATTCGAAGTCGGTTGTATCCTACACGAATTATTAGATAGCCATCCTACAATAATTGTGGTTTCACTGTGCTCTGATCCTGGTTTTGGCCAATTATTACCTATTCTTTGTTAAGTCATTTTGATTTCTTTTTTTTCGACCGAATATTAGGTAGATATGCCTCGGCAAAGAACTTTGACGGGTAGGCGTGAGAGGGAAAGAAATAGAGTTGATTATTTGTTACGTCGCGAAGCCGTACCATACGTACCATTTTAGTGCCAATATCTTTCTCTCTTTCCTTCTCATTGCCTTGCCCAGCAAGTTTATCGTAGTGGTGAACTACGCTGGATAATTTGAAGAAGGGCGGTAACTTCGGACCGTTCCTTGCAATCGTTCAAAATTTCAAATCGGAAAGGGATGGCCTTCGTAGGAATGTTTTAGCAGTGAGCAGTGGCATGAAGATATTTTTTTTTTCAAATTTAAAAATTATTTTTTACTCTTTTTGGTCGCAGGTACCTTACCTTTTCTGCCACATCTGGACTGGACTGGAAGAAGAATGCTATTATTTTATTACTCTTCTATTGTGCGCATTTTGTTATCTCATAGCAAAAAATTAAAAATATTATTGAATAAGAAATATAAAAGTACAGCATGAAAAAAAATTTAATGCAATCTTTTTCATTTCAGTGCTATTTTTGTTTTTTCAACTTTATAGAAGTTAAGAACAATATTAGTTAGTTACTATCTATTCCAGAACTGACACGAATACCTACCTACGATCAGTAATTTTTAAGATTTCTTTATTTAAAGACAGACATTCAAATTCGCTTCAAATCAAACAGAGCTACACCAATTTTATTTATCTATATAGTAGATAATGATATAAAAAAATGTGTTGTCGATTTTCGAGCACTGGGCGAACCTAGTTATTATTAAATCGACAAGCCCATATAATGCTCCAATCTGGATAATTCCTAAAAAGATGGACAACTCAGGTTTTGAAAAATTGCGCATTGTAGTTGACTATAGAAAACTTACCGATGACGTTACAGTTGAAGATAGGTTTCCAATACCAAATATGGAATGATCAATATTTCTCCACCCCCGACCTGGCGAAAGGATTTCATCAAATACCTCAAAACGATAAAGATAAGTACAAGACGGCTTTTTCAACAAGTCAACTAGAATGCCGTTCGGATTGAAAAATGCTCCAGCTTCCTTTCAAAGGATGATGGATGAGGTGTTATATATAATCATGTATATAATAGGATTTGAGTTGGCTACTCGTTTTTTCAACATCCCTTCAGGAGCATTCTGATTCAATAAATAAAATAATAAGAAAACTCCTGGAGTAGAATTTAAAGGTCCAAATAGATAAATGCAATTTTCTCAAACATAAGACAAAATATCTTAGACATATTTATTTTGATAAAGGCATAGAACCCAACCCCAACAAAATTATTGCGATCCAGAAAATGAAAATACCTGGTACTCTAAGACAGATTCAATCATTTTTAGGCGTTAATGGGTTTTATAGAAAATTTTATTATATACTATTCAAAAGTGATGATCACATCTACGTAACAGAGAACGAAATCATTATTTATTAACATCAAATTATATTGGAAAAAAGCAATCGAAAGCATATAAAACCAGACTAGAATGAAGAATTAATTTAAAAAATTTTGAAAAAAACTCTTTCCAACTAAGAAAACACTAGGTATTTATTGCAAGAAAGATAACATTTTTATAGATTTTCAAAACACAATCGTTAAATATTTTTCCAATGCTCCTAATATAAAGATCCTTAAGTGCACAAAGATTGGATGATATAACTTGCAGAGAAAAACTTTTAGAACGTATACAAAAGACTGACCTATATAATCACAGAGGTATTGAGGAAACTTATTTGGAACTAAAGAAGTCGTACTATTACCCAAACCTTCGACTCGAAATTCATAAATTCATAAACATCTGCATTCTTTGCAACATGTGTAAATATGATCGAAATCTAATAAAGAAAAAGTTAATGGATTCCAATATCCAAATCAACCAAATGAGCTTGTTGAGATACACATTTCTTTTTCTTCCTAAGTGGCGTTACAGTCCGGAATGAACCTGGGCCTCAACCAACATGCCTCTCCAATTAGCCCGGTCCTTAGCTAACTGCCTTCAGTTGCGCACTCCAAGTTGGTTGAGGTCGGTTTCTACTTCTGCGCGCCACTTAAGGCGAGGACTTCCTCTACTACGTCCGATGTCTGGCTGGGAATCGAAGACTCTGCGAGCCGGAGTATTGGTGTCCATTCGTTCTACATGTCCTAGCCATCTTAAACGTCCAATGCGGAGTTTTTTGACCAGGGGCATGTCGCTGTACAGCTCGTATAGCTCTGGGTTGAATCTTCGTCTTCATAGCCCGTCGACGCAAACGGGACCGAAGAATTTTCCTCTCAAATCGACCAATGATTTCTTCATCCGTTTTAGAGACGGTCCATGCTTCAGCGCCGTAGAGCAGGACTTGGATAATCAGGGTTTTATATAAGAAGAAACAGCGGTTGGCAAGAGTAATTCTTCGTTTAATTTCTGACGAGATGTTGTTGTCAGAGTTAATAGCGGAACCAAGATAGATAAAGTCCCGTACTACCTCAAAGTTATATCTGTCAATGGCGACGTTCTGTCCAATTCGTCGATGTTGTGTGTCCTTTCGTATCGACAGCATATACTTCGTCTTGCGCTCATTTACTGCTAAGCCCATTTTTACCGCTTCCTTCTCTATACTATCAAACGTGGCTATGACATCACGTTGGGTCCTACCAATGTAGTTGTACCGATTTTTGAAAATTGTGCCTCTGGTGTTGGCTCGTGAGTTTTGCACAATCCTCTCAAGAATCAGATTGAGAAAGTCACATGACAGCGCATCGCCTTGCCTAAATCCTTTTTTGGTATCGAATGTGCCAGGTCGCTTCCGACCCTGATGGAGCAGCGAGAATTCTCCATCGTCATCCTACACAAACGGACGAGTTTGGGCGGTATACCAAAACTTGACATGGCTCTGTATAGTTCGTCTCTATAAATGCTGTCGTATGCGGCTTTGAAATCGATGAATAGGTGGTGGGTATCGATTTGGACTTCTTGGGGTTTTTCCAGGATCTGCCGAAGTATGAAGATTTGATCGGTTGTGGACTCTCCTGATCTAAAACCACACTGAAAAGGACCGATCAGGTTGTTGGTAAACGGTTTCAGGCGTTCACATATTACGGCTGATAGAATTTTGTATGCGATGTTGAGGAGACTTCTCTGTAGTTGGCGCAGTTAAGAGGGTCTCCTTTTTTGTGGAACGGGCAAACGATGCTGAGGTTCCATTCTTCAGGCATACTTTCCTCCGACCAGATTCGGCTTATGAGTTGGTGGATGTTACTTACCAAGTCATCTCCGCCGGATTTATAAAGCTCGGCGGGAAGGCCGCCATTTCCGGCAGCCTTATTAAGCTTCAGTTTAGATATTGCTATCCTCATTTCACTCAGTTCGGGTGGTTAGCAGCTTTCGCTGTCGTTGCCAATATTGAATGGGTCGTTCTGCCTGATAGCGCAATGTTGTTCGTCATCGCCGTTTAACAGTCTGCAGAAGTGGTTCTTCCATATGGTCAGCATAGACTGTGTCTCAACTACGATATTTCCTTGTTCATCTCGACAGGATTCTGTTCGAGCCTTGTGTCCTTGGCTTTGACGTTTTACACTTTGGTAAAACTTGCGAACATCTTTCCTGGAGTGGCACCTCTATATATCTTCGATCGCGCGCTTTTCTTCATCTTTTTTCCTCTTTCTAAAAAGCCGATGTTCTTCCCTTTTTCTCTGCCAATAGAGCTCAACGGCAGCTCTCGTCTTCACCTGCAGCCTAGCCTTGTAGGCCTCGTTCTTGGCTGCGAGCATCTGTTGGCATTCCTCATCAAACCAGGGGTTTCTTGCTGGTGGGCGCGAGAAACCTAGCACATCAGTTGCGGCTGATCTAATGTTGGCATCGTTGCCATAGTTCTTCGACATTCGATGTTGGTGGTATGGTGTTAATCGAGAGGTTTAGGGATACGCGTTGCGCAAAGGTCTTGGCGGTCTCTTGCGATTGCAGTCTTTCGACATTAAATTTTTTTACAGTATTTCTGGATTGTTTTGGAGTAGTGGATATCCGCATTCTAACCTTGGCTGCAACAAGGTAGTGGTCTGAGTCGATGTTAGCTCCTCGGAATGTTCGGACATCCAAAATACTGGATGCGTGGCGCTTGTCTATCGCTTTGTGGTCAATTTGATTGACCGTTCGTTGATCTTGAGACCGCCATGTCTCCTTTTGGATATCGAGGTGAGGAAACCGTGTGCTGGCTATAGTGGCATTTCGTTCCATAGCGAAGTCAATTAGCTTAAGTCCGTTACCAGAAGTGTTGTCGTGTAGGCTATGGTTTCCGACAATACTGCTAAAGATGTCTTCTCTTCCTACATTTGCGTTAAAATCTCCCAGCACGATTTTAACATCGTACTTCGGTAGTCGCTCATAGGTTTTGTCAAGGAGCTCATAGAAGCAGTCCTTACCTATATCATTTTTTTCTCTGTTGAGGCGTGAGCGCATATAAGGCTAATGTTGACGAATTTGGCCTTAATGCGGATCGTTACAATGCGTTCGCTAATGTCTTGGAAACATAAGACTTCTTGCCTTAGTCTGGCACTTATAACAAATCCGCATACGAATAGTCGCTGTTTCTGCTCACTATAACACGGTCCGTAGTAGAAATCACAGTTTTTCATCCTCTTTTTGCCCGGCCCATCCCATCGTATTTTCTGGATGGCAGTATTGTCTGCTTTGTAGCAGTTTAGGGCTTCCGTTAGTTGTTCGCTTGCACCTGTCCTGTTTAATGTTCTCACATTCCAGGTGCAGATACGAACGTCGTTGTCCTTTTTTCGTTTAGCCGTGCCGTCAACAATAAAATCAGTCCTTTCTGAGGCTTTTGGTTGCTTCGTAACAGTCAGATTTTCCAATCATTGGGTAGTGAACCCAAAGCACAACCCCCAACCTGGAGGGCCAGTTCCAATTTATTAGATACTCCTAGGACAGGGGGCCATCAGTATCCACTACGGGATTGAGCGTTGCCGTTGGCCTTTCGGTTCATCCGCCACCAGCTGTGTTTAAGGGACCTGACTAACCCTTGAAAAGCCTAGACAACCTGTTGTCCGAATACGTCGAAGCAGCTCGTCTAGGTTCGCCTGGGACAGCAGGCCGGGTATTCATTCCGCGCCATTCTGACCAAGCTGATTATAGTGTTGCTGTTGTGCGTGGTGTTATCAACACTCGCGCTTATCGTTTAGCAAGTCAATTAAGTTGGATGAGACCAGCACCCTATGGTTACCACTTGGAGGTAAAAATTAGCAATTGATGTGTAGTCAGAGTTACAACACTTTTCAGTTCTGGGTATTCTACCCTAAGGCATCGATATATCTCCATGACTGTAGAGTGGATTCTCTCTATTTGGCCATTGACCTCACTTCTATGAAAATTTGGAAAACTTATCCATGACTGATAGAAATTTTTCATTCTGAATTTCCATAATGTCCATATGGATTATTTCGCATGGAAAGCGAGGTACTGGCGTGTCCTGCAATTCAGGGTTTACGGGTTGTCTGTCGTATTTGTTAGCCTTACAAATTTCACAAGAAGCAGCAAATCTTCTTATGCTGGACATCATTTGTGGAAAATAAAATTTTTCAAGTATTTGTTCCTTGTTTTCCCTAGGAGCGCGGTGAGCCCTTCTGTGCTCGTTTTCAATTATACAGAATTTACGCTCTGTGTTGGCTATGTCTTCAACTACCCTCTGTGTTACCCTAATTTTGTATTTTCCGAAACTCTCTAGATATACATCTTGTAGCATTCCTAGGAAATTCTCCGGGATTTTCAGCCCATTGATTACATTTGGTTTAAGATTTTCTTTCAAGGATTTGGTAAGATTACACCTGTCTAACTTCCTCGTGGAGATGTAATGGCGGTGATAGCCAGGATGTGGTTCCACGTGGGAACAAAGGTCGACGCCAATCTTAAATATTATTTGATTGCGAAAAACGTTAATCGGGGCTACTGCGAATGGTATTAAGTCCGAGCCGTCTTGCTCGGCACTGTGCATGGTTCCGGAATCATCGCTGCCAAAAGATTCCTCGCACAGTCCTTCCTCTGCAGTGCCTTTTTCTGCTTCATTTGTTCGTTCGCTAGTTATGTATACATCTAGAGTACACCGTGGGAGCAGACGCTACGTCTGCTTATTATTGTTATATGATTTATGTATACTTTATCACCGTGAGACACTATGTTTGTCACCTGCATGCAATAGACTGTAATGCTGTATCTTATTAATAATATCGATTCAAATTTAAACATGCCACTCGAACAGTTTTTAAGAGTTCATGCTGATACTATACCCGAATTTGGCGGAGACGTGAACGAACGTAATTTATTTCTTGAGAGTATAAATTCAATAGTAACACACTTTTATGATACTATTAACGCGAATAACTACCATAATGTTGTGATATTTAGAACAATCCTAAGCAAACTGCACGGTTCAGCAAGGGAAGTTATAAATATCAGTGGAGCAACTACAATAGAAGAAATAAAGAAATAATAAATGAGTTTTGTTTATCGTTTGATCTAAATAATTTAAAACAAACCATTAACGAGACCCCGCAGCAATTTTACGATAAAATCCGCAAAATTCTCAATACGATATCTAACTATCTATCGATTCACGAAAAAAACGCAGTTACTAGAAAAATTAAATTGGACATGCATAAACAGCAGGCGCTTCAAGTTTTCGCACAAAAGAACCTAGTTCTATATTAGAGGCAATAAACTTTATTAAAAAAGAGGAAAACAGTAAGTATTTGCAACAGCAAGGAAGTTCTTCTTGTTACAATCCAAAGAAAATTCCTCATAATTCTTCTGGACAAACTCAGAATCAATTTCAAAATTACTCGTATAGATCTTATCAACAGCCAACAAATTTGCAAAATATAACACACTACCAACCTGTTGTCCAACCAAAATTCCAAGTCCATCAGCCTATTAATCAACAACAGCCATCATCCTCTAATTATCCAACTCACACTCAAGTTTTCGGCAGAAGCCAAAACGTATGGAAACCCAACCCCAACTCCAATAAAAATGCACCTAAAGCAACCCCAATGAGTACATCAACAGAATATTTAGAACATTTTGAGCCCCATTTCGTAAATGACGAAGATCAGGATTTTCCTCAATTACCGATCCAATTCCCCGAACCATAACTATAGACTTTAACAATTCATTTGATAACAGACAATTATCATACATCCAAATTCGTAATCCAAGTTTAAAACTATTAATAGATACAGGAGCCACAAAATCTTTTCTTGACCCACTAATTATAAACAAATACTTTTTAGAAAATGTGAGCCTTTCGTTGTCACAACATCATTTGCTTCTTCAGCGCATGACGTTACCGTTACCATACCTGATTTCGAAGAATTAGGATTAGACCTGATTCAAAATTTAAACGCCACCCTTGATTTTTAAAATTCGCGATTTGTAACAACTAGAGCAAATCTACCCATAAAATATTTTAATTCAAACCCAAAAATTCTTCTTCAAAAATTATTGCCGGCACTAACAATATCAAGGATTAAAATACCAGTAACTTCACAGATTGGAGAAATTTGAATCCCCAAACTAACTATTCAAAATTGTGAAATACCAGAGACCTTAACTTTTTCCACTAACGGATGGGCACAAATAGAAATTTATAACAAGTCAATGGATGACGTCAATTTTACCATTTTATACCCCTTTAAGACAAGTCCAATTAAAAACAGTTTTGAGCTATATCATATGAGCGTCATAGAACCAAACCCTACAAATCGAGAAGAGCTGGAAAGTCTCATAAGAACTGACCATATGAATGAGGAAGAAAAACACAAAATTATTACTCTATGTAAAAAATTTTCGGACATCTTTCAAACAGATGAACGTCCGCTATCATTTACAAACCAGATTAAACATAAAATACAAACCCGTGATGAAATACCCGTACTTCAAAAGAACTATCGTTACCCTTTTGTCCATAAGCCTGAAGCCAATAAACAAATTCGAAAAATGCTGGAACATAATATCATAAGACCAAGCAATTCGCCATGGGCTTCACCTATTTGGATATTTCCAAAAAAGGATGATGCTTCCGGCAAAAAGAAATGGCGCATAGTAGTTGACTACAGGAAGATCAATGAAAAAACTGTAGACGATAGATACCCCATCCCAAACATAGCTGATGTTTTGGATAAACTTGGAAAATGCAATTATTTTTCCACAATAGACTTAGCAAATGGGTTTCATCAAATTGAAATGCACCCAGATGACATTCAAAAGACCGCTTTTAATGTTGAAAATGGTCATTTTGAATTTCTAAGAATGCCATTTGGCCTTAAAAATGCACCCGCTACTTTTCAACGTGTAATGGATAACATTTTACAAGGTCTCCAAAATGAAATCTGTTTTGTCTATATGGATGACATTGTTGTCTTTTCCACATCAATTCAAGAACATTTAGTTAACCTGAAAAAAATTTTCCAACGACTTCGGCAAGCCAATTTCAAAATACAACTACAAAAATCTGAATTTTTGAAAAAAGAAACTGCTTATTTAGGGCATATCATTTCAGATTCGGGAATTAAACCAAACCCTGACAAAATTAAATGCATACAAAATTTCCCGTTACCAAAAACTTCAAAAGAAATTAAGAGTTTCCTTGGGCTTCTCGGGTATTATAGGAAATTTATCCCCGACTTTGCTAAAATCGCGAAACCCTTAACTTCATTCTTAAAGAAAGGATCTAAAATAAATATTGACACTAAATACATTCAATGCTTTGAAATATGTAAGCAACTATTAGTTAACGAACCCATATTACAGTATCCAGATTTCACGGTACCATTTAACCTGACAACAGATGCAAGCCAATTTGCTATTGGGGCTGTCTTATCTCAAGGCACCCCAAATCAAGATAGACCCGTGGCTTATGCTTCAAGAACATTGAACGATACTGAACTAAATTACAGCACAATCGAAAGAGAAATTCTTGCCATAGTATGGGCAACCAAATATTTTCGCCCATATTTATATGGAAACAATTTTTATATATATTCCGATCACAGACCATTACACTGGCTATTTTCTTTGAAAGATCCAATTGCTAAATTGACAAGATGGAGATTAAAACTTGATGAATTTTTATTATAACATTAAATACAAAAAAGGCGTGCTAAATTCCAACGCTGATGCACTATCCAGAGTAAAAATCTGCGACCTCAATGCAAACGAAACTAGCCACGAATAAATGTTGGATAACAACCACTCCCAAATTGATACAGATATTGATTCAATAGTAGGTAATATAAATGACAACCCTGACATGGAAGATTTTGAATCAAATTTAGATTATATAGATAACTCCGACAATGAAACTGTACACACAAGTCATGAAAACCCCATTTTAGAAATTCCGATTTCCGAAACACCCGTTAATTATTTTAATAATCAAATTTTCATAGAAAATGTATTCCATTCTCCCAAAACACCAAAAATACGACGTTTATTTGGTAACAGGACGCGAACATTAATAGAAGTTTCTCAAGATAAATTCGAACTTGAAGTTATCAATATTTTTAGAGAACTTAATACCTCGACAAAAAAATTCGCAGTTCATTTAACTACCCCCGAGTTCATTCCACGTTTCTGCACAGTTCTTAAAAACACATTTAGGAACACCGCACTAAATTTAATTCTTAGTAATACCGTCTTAGAAGATATCAAAAATGACCAATCCTAAATAGATATTGTAAAACAAATTCATGAAGGTATTACAAATCATCGCGGAATAATTGAAACTGAAAATGAAATTAAGCGCCTTTATTATTGGCCGAATATTCGAAGAAGTGTAACCAAATATATAAATAACTGTTCATTATGTCGAACGAATGAAATAAGGCCGTAACCCTCCTAGGCAACAATTTGAAATAACACCAACGCCCAGCAAACCATTCGAAATTGTACATGCGGATACTTTCACAATCAAATCCCAAAAATTCCTGACACTAATAGATACATTCTCAAAATACGCACAAGCATACCCTTTAGATGCTCTTACCGCAATACACGTTACTAGAGCATTTATTATAGTGCGTACCAAAACAGTTGGCCAACGGTCGATTGCGCAGAGAGAGGATTTAAGAGAATAAAAATGACGCGAAAGAGATTTAATCACTAAGCGTTTTTGCCTGTAATTTACAATGCGTAACCCAACTTTACAGTGCTTAGAACTACAATGCTGTTGAATATCTAAATAAACTTAATTTTTTATTATGAGGTCGACTTTTATACATTTCTACCTAGAAGTCCGATTGTATTTGAAAGGGTTCCCAACCCTTTTTATGGTTTATGGTGTGACACTGCAATTTACTTTACTTTGCGGCCAATATCAGTACCTACATGATCAATATGCACGACACAATTAATAATGATCAACGAAAGCATAATGAGCAAATAGGGTTTAAATCTAAAACCGTACACCTTCATACAGACACAGTCACACAATCAATTCATGTGCAATGTTTTGCTTAATCTATCCGACCGTGATCACATCATACTCCTACAAAGAACCGACAAGACAAAAAACGAAACAATATATTTTCCTCCAAGTAAAGTTGACGTATAATGGTCTATATTTTTCCTCCGCTCCTAATTTCAGTATAAACGAAGGAAAATGAAGAAACCACCCTCAGTGAGATCACGACAGCGATCTTGAACACAAGGCAGGGTATACGTCGTTTTTTATTATAACTCCGCCCAATTTCGTCTCTTTATGCTTGTTTTTGCAATTTTAAGAGATTGTAAAACACATTTTAAGAGACCTGCGCAGTAGAATGGCCAACTGTTTTGGTACGCACTATACCTTTCTAACTCACCATGGAACTCCAAAGCTAATAGTGATGGACAATGTCAAAGAATTTGCCTAGCTACATAAAATAAATATTCACTACATAACACCACTCAATCCAAACTCTAACGGTCCTATCGAGAGATTTCAATCAACAATCATTGAACACCTAAGGGTTCTACAGGAATCGAAAAAAAAAAATTGATATTCTAGATCAAATGCCATACGCAATTTTAGGTTACAACCACTCAATACATTCACTAACAAAACTTAGTCCGATAAACATTATAAACGGGCATCTTGACTTTTATAGTCCATTCGATATTGACGTTAACCATATACCTTATACTAACTACATAAAAGAACATAAAGACCTAACTATAGAAATATATAAACAAATTTCAAATAAAATTTCAACACACAAACAGTCTACTATGGAAAACCGGAACATTAAAACCCTTAAGTTACGACCCACAAACCACAGTTTACCACAAAACTAGGGCTAGAAATAAAATTGCTCCTAGGTTTAGAGAACACCTTGTTAGAAAAGAAAATAAAATCTCAATAGAAAATACGGGCCACCAATACCATAAAAACAATCTAAAGCTACCATTATTATAAACTAAAATCCAATAAACATATACTTTTCAGATTTCTTCTACAAATATTAGTAACTTGTTACACCCAGGACATCAAAATTACAAACCTGAAATCAAATCCCGGAATTCTTCGTTTTAAATTGGGAAACGCAAAGATTCGAGAAAAATACCACACCTTCCTTCATTACTTTGACCTTTTACCGATTCAATACGAAATAGAAAATATTTGTCAGCATTATGAAAACATAAAAAACTCTATAGACTTTTCCAAAAAACCATACGAAAAAATTACTAGCAAAATAAATCTATTAGAATTCAATGTAAATATGCTAAGCGACAAGTTTAATACCCTATATTCACATAAAAGAACAAAAAGAAGAATTTTTAATGGACTTGGAATAATTTTTAAAAGCATTACTGGAAACTTAGACTCTGATGATGGACAACATTATGACCAAGCACTTAACGCCCTCAGCACGAATCAAAATCAGATAGTAACAGTACTTAATAAACAAATATCTCTCACAACAAAGATCATAGAAGACTATAATAAAACGATAACCCTGATTAAACAAAACGAAATTCACTTGGCCGCCAAAATACAGGAAATATTAGACATGAAAAACAAACCGTTTGAAGGTTTTTTCTATGTCGAAATTGCCCTCGATTACATTTCAACCGCTACTAATATAATCTTTCACGTCCTCGACAATCTAGAAAACGCGCTTGTGTTCGCAAGACAAGAAATATTGCATAACAGTGTTTTAAAATTTGAAGATCTGGAGTACATCTTGAATCAACTTATGAAGCAATATACTGACAAAGAAATGTTTTTGGGAAACGATCGTTCCGCTATACATAAATACTATGAATTAATTGAAGTCGAATCGTATCAGACTAATGATAGAATAGTTTTTATTCTACATTTTCCTATTGTATATCCAAACCAATATACCCTTTTCCATCTATATCCCTTACCCAACATAAAAAAAAACAGCCATTCTACCCCCTAAACCTTTTTTGGCCATAACAACTGGACACTACCAATATGAGGACACAGAATGTAAAAAGATACATTCCACATACTATTGTCAAGACTTCAAACCACTACAATCCCACCAGAACGGAGAATGCATCGCACACCTTCCTGATGTCAAAAGCAACAGCTCCAGTCAATGCGAGTTAGTAACAATAACCGTCTCGCACGAACTCATCGAACAAATTACTACCAAATTCTACATTGCAATTCTTCCTGGCAAGACAAAATTACAAACAAATTGCCGTCAAGTAGATATAGTTTCACTACAAGGCACTTTCTTAATAGAATTGGCAATCAACTGCTCTTTTCGCACTTCGAAGATCATTTTTAAACAATCAAGAGACACTAAGGGAACATCCCCTTCTATTGCCAAATGCTTCTATTTCAACAAATCAAAAGGATACACGAGAAATAAAGATAAATGATCTACCCTTGAACGAAATCCATCGTCTTCTCCGGCACCAGCAAAACATACAAAAAATGAAATGCGGATCTTTTTGGCACCGTACAAGCAGTTCCTCAAATTGTCGAGTGCCCAAACTATGGCACGAAGTTCTTTCTCATTTGTGGCATATGCCTCTTCCGTTTAATTAAGAGAACGGGAGATAAATGAGATTGGTTTATCTTTACCTGGTTCCCCTTGGGACAGAACAGCGCCGATGGCATAGTCTTAAGCGTCAGTCGTTAAATTAAAAGGTTTTTCGAAATCAGGGAAGGCTAATACTTCTGATGAGGTAAGAAGTTGTTTTAAAGTTTCGAAAGCCTTGATTCCAGCGTGGTCTAGTTTAATGGGAACTTTCCTTGATTGATTGGCTCTTAGCTGAGATAACTCGCCACGAGTCATGTTTGTTAAGGGCTTTGCAATTTTTTAGCATAGTCCCTTATAAAGCGTCTGTAGTATGATGTGAGTCCTAGGAAACTCTTTAATTCTTTTAAGGTGTTTGGGGGAAGGATAGCTTCGATATCCTTTACCTTTTCAGGATTACGAAGAATACCATCTGAGGTTACTACATAACCAAGGAATTCTACACTGATGTCTAGAAAATGAGTTTTCTCTAGATTTATTTTTAGTCCAGCTTCGTCGATCTTTGAAAAGACTGTTTCAATGTCCATCAGGTGATCATTTTCTGTTTTGCTATATATGATTATAGTGTCAATATAGACATAACAGATCTTTCCGATCAGTTCCTTGAGGACGTCATCAACCATTCGCTAAAAGATTGCCGGAGCATTCTTGAGACCGAAGGGTAGTCTGACGTACCCGAATTTACCATTCATTGTAGAAAAGGCCGTGAAAGCCCGAGGTGAGGTCCAATGTGGTAAAGAATTTTGCATCTCCAAGACTCGCGAGAGTGTTATTTATGTCAGGAATATGGTAGCTGTCTGGAACAGTTACAGAATTAAGACGGTTATAGTTTATGACCATTCTGTACTGCTTTTCCCCGTTAGGCTTGGGTTTTTTCGGTACGACCCATATTGGTGAGTTGTATGGGTTGTTGGATGGTCGAATAATGTTCTCTTCTAAAAGTTCAATTACTTGTTTCTCGACCTCGTGCCGCATACAGGCCGGATATGGGTAACTCTTCGTGTAGATCGCTTCGTCCATCGTCGTTCGTATCTCGGCCCTGACATTGGTTTTTACTTTATCGTTATTAACTGGACCGAATAAGTTATTGAAAGAATTATAGAGTGTTTCCAGTTTAAGTTTGGCGGCTTCGGAAACATTTTTGTTAAGTATTACTAAATTGCTTAAGGGAATTCGTATATCCGATTTGAAGATTAGTTCATTCTTTTCCCTATCAATGATGGCCTTTAATTCTTTCAGAGTATCGTCGCCGATGATTCCATCAAACGACTCTAGATTCGGAAGAATGAAAAAGGTTACATCTAGATCGCAGCCAACAAAGGAGAACAATTTACCGCGGATTTTGTTCTTTACTAATATTTTACCAGCAGGACTGCTGATATTGAAGGGTTTCTGGACAGGGGAAGACGCTGGTGCTAAATTCGATTCAATAAAGTTTTTATTTGCACCAGTATCTACGAAAAAATCAAAGATTTTCCCGTCGCGTGTAACGTACTCTAAGTATGGTGCGCTGGAAACGAGGCATCTGTCATAAAATTTTCCTCTTGGGATTCTAGTGAGTTAGATGTTCCTGGTTCTTCAGTAGTCTCTGGGCCATCAGTCACCATATAATACAGCCGCTGTTGTTTCCTGGGATAACTATCTGAATTAGCCTCCCGTTTAATTGGGTGATTGGCACGGTTTATATAGTAAACATTTCTGGACTGAATGGTGTGGTCAACCTCCAACTTAATTGGAGGCTTCCTAGCCTTGGCGACGGGTATTGCCTGTTTTGGAATCTCGTATTCCAAGACGAATTTGGCCTCTGCCCAACTCTGCCATTCATAAACCTCCCCGAATTTCCCGATGGCAATGGATGTGTTCTCTCAGTTTTAAAATTATAATGTACAGGGGAAAGAGATTTTGAGCGTGTACATGCACAGAGTTATTCCTAAAATTAAGATTCTGCATATCAAGGCACGCAGAATAGGCCTCTGGGAGAGTTTTTGGCTTCCGGATTATGAGAAGCTTCGAGAGGTCCTCGTTCAGTCCCCGAACGAAGACATCCAAGGCCCGATTGCGGTAGGTTTCTACCAAAGCGTCTATCGTCTCGGAGGAATATGTTTCCGATCGAATTTTATTTATAATTAATGAGAACTGATGGTTCACGGTAGCATAAAAGTCGTCAACTCTAGAGCCATTCTGCCTTAGTTGACTAAGTTGATGCTCAAGGGTCCTAAGATCCCTTTTATCTGCGTAATGCAGCGATAGGACCCTCTTAATTTCCGTTCACTCACTATCAAACACATTATAAGATATTAGAGCGGAATCAGCTTTTCCCCTTATCTTTTGCCGTATGTTCTGAAGGATTACCCTAACAATAGGCTTACCACGAACAATTTCGTAGTCCTTTAGCACAGTCTCTACACTGTGCACCCAAGATACATAGTGTACCGGGTTGCCCTCAAAGACCTGAATTTCCTTCACCGAGTCTGGTAGCTTCGAGATTTCTCTTAAATCAGTCTCGTCATTTGGGCCTCATAGTTTTCCCGAGTTTCGCCCGTGTGTTGGTCCGTGGGTGTCCCCAAACCAATATTTTCTACACTTTTTATCCTATTTTCAAGACAGGTAAGCTGATCGAAAATTGCCTGACTGAAATCGCCCTGTTCAATTTTAGTAATTCTATTTTCAAACCCCCTTAACTGCTCAAGGACAGAAGTGACTGAATTTTTAATCTCATCCATATTTGCTAAAATTGGTACCGAAAAATTAATTTATTACTAGTTTATTTCCATAGTATGTGTGAATCTAACCCTTTCCCTTTTCTTTGTTCGTAGGAACTCTTTTTTTCTACTCCTCTTTTTTTACTTTATTATTTTTCAATTTTAAATTATGAATCTTTTTTGTTCGTACCTTTTTATATTTTTATGTTTGATGGATAGTTCTCTTAGTCCCTCAGATTTGCCACTTTTTTCTCGTAAGAAATTAATATTTATATTTTCGAGGGAACACTTAATGACACTTCTGATTTTTTCGGTTTCCTATTAGTTCACTTTTTCCGTGTTCACTTCGTTACGCCTTTTATATTATTTTAATTTTTGCGTGTTCACTTTTTTTCTTATTATTGCACTTTTTTCATATTCACATTTTTTTTTATGCTTTATATTTATTTCACTCTTTTCGTATTCACATTTTTTTCGTTTATTTTCGAGGGTACCCTTTTGTTCTTTTGAAGGGGTCACTGCTAGGGCGCCAGTTAAGAGATTCGTCCTAGTGAAAGATAAAAAAATTAATTTTACAGACCCAGCATGGTCTCTTTAAATGAAACACGAATTAAGTTTTCGTTATAATGATTTATTCGTGTACTATCCCGACCAGAGCCGAAACCAGAATGAATGTTCTTACTTCACTAGATACATTTATCATATCAAATAACTAAAGTGCTGATCTGCAGTTCCCATGCAGACCCGAAATATTTCTTTAGCCTCGTATTGGGTTTCATCATGGGAATGATTCCAAAGTGCGAAGCGGATGCGCGTGTGCATCACTTGCATTTTTTATATTTCTGGTTAATGACCGATGGTGATAACTTGCATTATAAAATTGAAGAACAACACCCAGTAGTATAACAAAACAAACCATATGAGAAGGCTACAATTCACTGTGCGGATCTTTTTATACCCTTTCCCATACCATCCTTAAAACTGATATCCAAAAATGTGTGCTTTATGGCGATGAAATATAGAAAATGTCATTGCCACAACATATTGCTCAGACAGTTTATCGAAATCTTGTATGGTTCGACCAAAAACAACGTTTTTTGCCTGGTTATGCTATGAAGCAGTGTGTACAAATGGTTTTTGTATGAAAACACCTCTTAAAAGTTTGAGTAGGTTAAAACATTATAGCAAATAAATATTAACATAACCATAGCCAATGATTTTGCATCAAAATTTTTTTTCGAAATATTTTAAATTTGATCGGAAAATGTTTTTCACTGAAAGCGCCCTCAAAAATTGGGCGTGGCAAAAATCTTTACATGAAAAAATATAAATATTCATGTCACCTACATATGTTGTTCAGACACTTTTTTAAAATAACGTTTTTTCCAAAAAGTGGGCATGGCAGTGGGGGGATTTTGAAAATGTTTACACTTGTTCGAACAGCTGGTACAGCTAGGTAGCTAGCTACTTGGCTTAATTGTTTCATGTTACAAACTATGTATCAAAACTTATATAACCCTATTGGATAGGTCACCAATTAAATCCAATTATTTTGCATTAATTTTTTTTCGAACTGTTAAAAATTTAACCGAAAATCGTTTTTTACTGAAAACGCCCTCAAAAATTGGGCGTGGCAAAATATAAATAAACAAAATTAATAAAACACGAAATCATCCCCCCTAGTTAAGAACTAGAGAACTGGTAAAATACATATGAGAAGTCTACAATCCACTGTGTGGATCGTTTTATACCCTGTTCTATCCTTAAAACTAATATCCCGAAAATGTGGGCTTTATGGCGATCAAATATAGAAAATGTCATTGCCACAACATATTGTTCAGACAGTTTATCGAAATCTTGTATGGTTAGAACAAAAACAGTATTTTTTGGCTGGTTATGCTATGAAGCAGTGTATACAAATGGTTTTTTTTACAAAAACGAATTTTAAAAAATAGGCGTGGGTTTAAATAATATATAAAAGAAATGTTTATATTACCATAGCCAATAATTAAGCATCAACATTTTTTGAAATGTTTAAAAGTTGATCGAAAATCGTGCTAAAAAACTTTATATGTTGTTCACACACTCTTTCAAAATTCCTTATTGTTTGGTCAAAAATAACATTTTTATAAAAAGTGGGCATGGCGGTCGGCGGATTTTGAAAAATTTTACAGGATCACATGTTCGACCAAAACCAACGTTTTTTGCCTGGTTATGCTATGAATATAACCCTATGGGCTAGGGCAAGTAAATCAAATAAACAAAATTAATAAAACACGAAATCATCCCCTAAGTTTAAAAGTAGTGAACTGGTAAAAAAAACATATAAGAAGGCTACAATCTACTGTGTGGATCGTTTTATAACCTGTCCCATCGCATTCTTTAAATTAATATTCCTAAAATGTTGGTTTTATGGCAAATTAATGTTAAAATTGAAATTGTCGCAACATATTGTTCAGCCAGTTTATCAGCGTTTTTCTCTTGCAGTAGTGTTGGTTTATGGTTTTTGGTATAAAAACGCCCCCAAAAACTGGGCGTAGATAAAAATAAAATATGGAAGAAATGTTTATATTAATATAAGCAATTATTTTGCATCATTGTTTTTTTTTTCGAAATGTTCAAAATGTTTAAATAAAAACGTTTTTGACTGAAAACGCCCCTAAAAAGTGGCCATGGGTCAAACTGATAGGCATAACAAATGTTAAATCACTATATCCAATGATTTTGCATCAAAATGTTTTCCGAAATGTTAAAAAAAGTAACCGAAAAACGATTTTACTGAAAACGCCTCCAATAAATGGGCGTGGCAAAAACTTTGTATGACCGAAATATAGACATTAGAATTGGCTAGATATGATATTCGGACACTTTTTTAAAATCTCGAACGGTAACCGAAAGACGTTTTTACTGAAAACGCCTCCAATAAATGGGTGTGGCAAAAACTTTGTATGAACGAAATATAGACATTAGAATTATATTAGATATTAGATATGATGTTCGGACACTTTTTCAAAATCTCTCAAAACTACAATTTTCCTAAAAAGGGTCGTGGCAGTGAGCGGATTTCAAAAAAATGTACGCTTGTTCTGCTGTGAGCAATAAAAAATACGTGCTCGAATTTCATCATTGTATTTCAAACAAACAACGTTTGTCACCTGGTTATGGAGGTGCATACAAATGCACTAATTTGAGGTATACCTTACCAAATTATTTCGGTATATTAAAAATAGAATAGCAATATGGGATAGGGTATAATGAAATTTATAAATTTAATATTATATAGGTATTAGTTTTAGTAATTTAGTATTATAAATCACACAAATTCTATAACAATAAAAATAATTTAGTATATACATATATAACTATAAAATTAATTTAAAATTGTTAGTTATCCGCATTATTCCTCGAAATTGTCTAAGTATTAATCACTAATATGCTCTCTGTTAGGTATACCTAATAAAATATTATGCGTTATGAAATTAAAGTACAACACCCTGTAGTAAAGCAAAACACATGGGAAGGCTACAATTCACTGTGCGGATCCTTTTATTCCCTTTCCCATACCATCCTTAAAACTGATATCCAAAAATGTGTGCTTTATGGCGATGAAATATAGAAAATGTCATTGCCACAACATATTGCTCAGACAGTTTATCGAAATCTTGTATGGTTCGACCAAAAACAACGTTTTTTGCCTGGTTATGCTATGAAGCAGTTTGTACAAATGGTTTTTGTATGAAAATGCCTCTTAAAAATGGGAGCAGGTTAAAACATTATATCAAATAAATATTCAAATAACCATCCAATCATATTACAGATATTCATATCACCTACATATGTTGTTCAGACACTTTAAAAAAAAAACGTTTTTCTAAAAATTGTGCATGCCAGTAGGCCGATTTTGAAAATGTTTACACTTGTTCGAACAGCTAGTACAGCTAGGTATACCTAGCTTAATTATTTCGTGTTAAAAACTATGTATCAAAACTAAAACTGGGATAGGGTACCGATTAAAACCAATTATTTTGCACTAATTTTCTTACGAAATATTTAAAATGTTACTAAAAACGTTTTTACTGAAAAACCCCCCAAAAATTGGGCGTTGCAAAATACAAATAAACAAAATTAATAAAACATGAAATCATCCCCTCCATTTATGAACTAGAGAACTGGTAAAAAAAAACATATGAAAAGGCTACAATCCACTGTGTGGATCGTTTTATACCCTGTCCCATCCCATCCTTACAATGAATATCCCAAAAATGTATGCGTTATGTCGACGAAATATAGAAAATGTCGTTGTCATTTGCAAAAGGGAATCGAAACGTATTGAGAAATACTATCAAATTGTTTGTCCGCTTATATGAAAATTCTACATGAATCGATTTGCTCTCGTTAAGTGCAGTCCGTCAGGATTTTGTCCATTCATTAACCTCGTTAAGAGCGTTTTGTAATTTCATATTTGTTTCCTCTATTGTTCTGCCAACTTGTAGTATAGCTGTATCGTCAGCAAATGTGGCAACTATTGTATCGTTTGTTTGCGGGATATCACGTGTAAATAGGAGGTACAAGAGTTGGCCAAGGACGCTTCCTTGGGGTACTCCTGCCAATATTTCTTTGAACTCCGAATATTCGTTTCCAAGTTTCACACGAAAGAGTCCATGCACAAGATACGACACGAGGATTTTATATAATTTTGATGGCAGAACTTGTCTTAGTTTGTATTGAACGCCTCTATGCCAAACTTTGTCAAATGCTTGCGACACGTCAAGAAATACGGCTGAGCAAATATTTCTTTTCTTCGAAAGCTTTCTCAATTACAACAGTTATTTTATGAACTTGGTCCAAAGTAAAATGTTTACTTCTAAACCCAAATTGATTGTCAGGTAAAAGGCGTTTCTGATCATTAACGAGGTGTAAGCGACCGAGTAATATTCCTTTAAAAACTTTTGAAATTATTGGAAGAAGTGAAATAGCTCTGTAAGATTTTATTTCATTCGGTGATTTTCCTGGTTTGAGTTTAGTTAATGCTTTTCGAGGCAACATTTAAGAAGTTCTCCTGTAATTAGGTTATAACCCGGAGCTTTTTTATGCTTTAATTTCTGTATTTCCCGTTTAAGTTCGGCAAAACTTGCACATCTGACTAGATTACTATCGATTGGATGCCAAAAAAATAATATTTTCTGGACCATCAAATAGTTTAAATGTTTCCTCAATATGTACGGCAAAAACGTCATCTTTTTCCTTATCGCTTTTTGCCAAAACATCTTGAGTTGCCCTAATTGGTGGCACAGCCTTTTTGGACATATTATGACTTTAACTCTCCAAAGTGAATAATTCGATTCTTTTCCAGCGGTTAGGCTTTACAGATAAGTTTCTATTGTATGGTTTTTAAAGTTTATAATCGAAGTTGATAGCATGTTTCTCAACCGACTGAGATATGTTTTACCATGCTGGGCACGAGTCTGGTGTCTTCTTTTGTTAGTTTTTCTTTTTTGTCTAACCAAATCTCTTATTTCCCACGGGTATTTGGTATTACTATAGCATTCTATTTTGCGTTGTTGAAGAATATTATTCCATGCTGCTTTTTTAACAGTATCGATAATGTAGTCAACCGCGACTTCGAGTTCTAACTAGGATCTAAGCGATACACCCAGTCGAATATTATGTTCAATATCGTTTTTGAACATCTTAAGGCATCCTACGTTTCTGTGATATACATCTAGATCCCGAGAATGTATGTTTTGCATTAAAGTCCCCTGCGATGACAAAACGCTGTCCAAGGGAATTAAGTAAGTTTTCAAAGACAATTTTCTCAACCTTGCATCGTGGTGGGCAGTAAATAGTAGATATCTTCAGAAAGGATTGTCTGCTTTTGACTTGTATAGAGCAAACTTGCAATGTTTCGACTTCTAATTTAAAATCAATCGAATGTTCGATACACACTTTTATATATAGTGATGCTCCGCCTCTAGCCTTGTTTGATGGATGTACAGCATGATAATCAAAATAACCTTTAATCTTCAAGTGGGACTTACTCTTTGCATGAGTTTCGGATATTAAACAGAAGTCGATATATTATTCCTGCATAAACAATTCAAGATCTCCAAGTTTCTGCCATTGGCATTGGCCATTGGCATTCGACGTAAGAATTTTAAGAAATAATTTCCAGGTCTAAGGTAGATTACGTCTGTTGCGAATACTATTTTCAAGCCTTACTTGTTATGCGTAGTTTAATGGAGAAATTAAAAGAATTGACCAGTGATATGATCACGACCGCTTTATTGCGAGTTCTACTTAAGACTGACTTAATTATAGAATACAATAATGCATCAAGCTCAAACTGATACATGTCTACATACATACATATATGTAGTTTGGATACGAGTTACATTTTATCTCGTTTAAAATGCTATGTATAAAAACTTTGAGAGGAATTTAAATGTGGGACGTTAGTAAATAATCTGCAACACTTGAGGAGTGTTCGATTTCAAGCAACCACAAGTCTTATCTTAAAAGACTTTGTTTATTTGAAGTATACAAAGATGCTGCTGACTTACAGTTAATGATTGGACATCGAAAATTTATTGGTGTCGACAATTTTATGGTGTCGAATGCTTTGTTATGCACAACACCTACCTTCTTAAAAATGAAAATTTTATATATATTTTTTTTAAACAATTCATTTTTTCAACATCAACGTTACCAATATTAAATTAACATTAACATTAGAATTTGGTCTTCGTAATACAGTTTTATTTTTACTTCGATCATAATAATGTACGGTTTTTTCTCTTTCAATTACAGGTTGTTTAAATTTTTTATTAAAACAATCACGGAAAATGGTGATGCCATTTCCTTTTATAAATTTAAGCAAACAATAAACTTATTCCAAACAATGTTCCTTGGACATAAGGCGGTATTTCCTTTAATTCCTTTGCAATATAGCTTTCTTAATTTTCAATTTCAATAGTTAAATCTTGTAGCTCACTCAAACTTTTGAGTTTTATTTTGGGTAAATTAACATCTTCTAAATCTAAATTATTTAATTTAACATTATAACAGCAATCTTCTGGTATAGGATGGTATACATCTTTATTTTCTATTATTATCTCTCGACCAGACGTAATGATTCTTGTCTCTAAGGTTTCAAATGTACAATTTGTTTTTAAATTTATAATTCCAATATTGTTTATAAAACTTGCTTCATTACATTGGCTTTCGGAACAATTACATTTGTACATAGTTTCCTCGCTTAAGGTGAATATGTATTGGTTTTCTGAAATTTTATGGACATTATCTAAATGATTTGCGACTTGTTTTAGATTACAATTACTATTTATTCTATCCATAAAAACAATTAGTTCGCAATTGTTGTTCAGAACACTATTTTTAAAATTCCAATTGCTTACAAACGAAGTATTTATTAATCTTCTTACAGTCTTTCAAAATATCGTTACTTAAAGTATATTCTTCTTTACTTTCTTTAATAACAAAATATTTATTTTTCAATTCGATAATTCTCTTTTGCTTTCTGATATGACAAATAAATCATTTCAAAAACGTCTGATCTTGAGTTTTCCAGTAAGGGAACTGATAAAACTACAACTAACCTTTCTCCTTTTAAATAAACGATTGGATTTATCTCTTTCATAATGTAACTATATGAATCTAAACTTGGCGTAAATAACATGAGATGTTTTCTGTCACTTTCTTTTAGTAATTCTATGAAATATTTGGGTTCAATTATAATTGGATGAATAACATTATCTTGTAAAAACAAAACTGCTTCGGTTATTTGATCTATCGTTCGTTCAGTCTGACTCATAACGAAATAGATTTTGATCTTAAACTCTATGAAATAATCTTTTAAAATAAAAATCTTTCTATCTTCATTAACCCAATTTGAAATGTTTTCTATTGTATCTGATAAAGGGTTTGTTAGGTTTCCTAATTCATAATATGCTCTTTTAAGGATTAAATTTTGTTTATTAAAAACAATCTAAAATTTTAATTTCTTGCTGGCTTTTGTGTACGTGTTCACTATTTTCTTTTGTAATGCGCATGGCTTCTTCATATTGTTTAGCATCTTCACTATCTAAAGTTCCAAATAATAATTTAAAACCTGTTCCAACTATATTGAAAAGACCTCTTTTGTACCTTCTATCAACTCTGATAAATAGTTCTTAAATCTTTTCTTAATTTTACAATCTGTAACTTACTTTTCTTAATAAATTCCACACATTCTGGAAATTCTATTAAACAACCATCGTTTACAGTAGTTAGAAAATTATTAATTATATCTATTTGGTCAGACATTTGGCTAAGATCAATATTAGTTACTATTGAAATTTTGCCTTTCTGTTGCCTCAATTCTCCGATATTTTTGAAGTGAATTACATTTGAATGAGAGTTCTCCCATATTTTATCGAAAACTCCATTTAAAATCAACAAAAATCTGTAAATAATTGTAATTATAGTGTTATATAATTACAATTACAATTATATAATTATAATTGTTTTTATAGTGCTTAATTTTTCTTCTATTATATATAATAGATTGAAGTATAATTGCCTTGAAGTATTATAATAAAATGAAGCATAATGTAATAATTTTGCATATTCTGGTTTAGTTCTATCTTTAATCATTGTCCTTAGATATTCTCCTAGTCTAGCATGTGCTCTTTCAGCGGATCCGCTTTAAGGATATGCACTACTCGTTTTTAAGTGCTCTATTTTATACATTTTACATAGATCTTTCATTACCTCATTAATGAATTCTCCTCAATTGTCTGTTAAATTTATTTTTGGAATCCCAAATTACAATATTCAATGATCTATAAATGCTCTGGCTACCGTTTCACTCCTTTTATCTTCTATTGGAACAAATTTTATATATTTACTTAAATCATCTTGAATTGTTAAACTGAATAAAGTTTTATTCCCTTCTTTATATGGAAAACTGAGATCCATCATAATATCTAATCTATCTAATCCTTTCCAATTAAATCTATCTCTTATTCTTGCTATTGTTAATTTTTGTCCGCCATGACCTCCTAAAAAGCTTTCAAGACTTTCTTTTATAATTGACTCACGTTCTTCTAAATTATCAATAGTTTGGGTTTCAACTGTTTCGGCATTATTATTTGAAGTTGTAACGCCATGAGTTTATTTTTATTTAAATTATTGTTTTTTTATTATTACATTGTATTAATTTTGCGTTATATAAAATTGTAATCAGCACATTTTTTTCGTAGTGTTAAGTTCAAAAGTGTCAATGAATGACAAACAAAACACATTTTTTTATATTAAAAAATAAATTACAATGTGCTGTTTAGTTTTAGTATAAAAGAGAGAACAAAATTTAAAATAATCGCGGTCGCAGTCTGGTAGTCTGTCAAATAAAAACAAGCTGGTAGCACACATCTATTGGAGCATCAACTTTTTATTTTTGACAAATTGTTTTGCGCCGCCGTAAGTAGACAGGCTGAACAAATTCGTTTGGTCGCCTGGCTCTTCACTTTTCGCCGTTTTTTTTCTCTCGCCGCCGCTGGTAGTAGACAGGCTGAACATTTTTTGGTCGCCTGGCTCTACGCACATCGTCGCCTATCAACAGCAGTAGACAGGTTGAACATTTTTGGTCGCCTGGCTCTGCTCTGCCCCGCTTCGTGCCATCTTCATCACCAACATCACACGTACGTGACACGCAACCACACACACGGACTAGGTACACTATTGGATATTCGACGCTTTATAAAAAAAATCCGCATGGGGCACAACAACAACGCTTCAATTGACGCCCAACAGTGTGGCTATTGTTTACTGTTACACCAATCATTTGGTAAACGGCACAGTAGTACCCAGATAAAGTGGAATACAGTAGAACCCAGAAAAGGTGAACAAAAAAAAATTTTTTTTTTCTGTTTTGTTGGCTGGTTGCTTTGAAAGGACCATAAACAGTAGAACTCCATTAACTGTACTACACTTAAACCCGATTAAGTGGTTTACAGAATTTTTTTTTTTTACCCGTTTTAAGGAGGTGTATTTTTTTTATGAGAAAGAGTAAACGGTTACTGGAAAAAGCTAAGGCACAGCCCGAAAAAAGCTCTTCATCTGAATCGGAACCCGACTTTTCATCTGAATTCGAATCACCAGAATCCGAGTTTGAGTCAACGTTAACAGAAGAAAGCTCACTTAGATCAGCAAAACTAATAAATCCATCAATTCTGCCAACTTTACCTCCTACTATGGCTACGCCAATCGCCTTATCGGAAGAACAGCTCACCCGGCTAGTATCTGCCATTGGAGTAAAAGAGACCCATGGTACGTTTAGCAGGTATACTGCGCGTGTTGACGGTGAAAGAAACACTTCAAAACTAGAAGACTTCATCGCAACCATAACGGTGTACAAAGAAGCAGAGAATGTTTCTGACAAAAACGCATTAATTGGTTTTCCTCTCCTGTTGGAAGGTTTTGCATCAAACTGGTGGCAAGGTGTGAAGAGTGAAGCTAGAATCTTCAATGACGCAATAAAATTACTGCGTTCGTCGTTTGCTCCTCCAAAACCGGCATGGAGAATTTATGTCGAACTTTTTGAAGACAAACAAAAACATAATGAGTCGACTGACGAGTTCATCTGCAAGAAACGGTCACTCTTTTCTCAACTGACCGATGAAATTTCGGAAGAAATCATGATAAACATGATATATGGACGAATTCTTTTGAATATAAGAGAAAAAGTTCCTAGAAACTTGGTGAAGACTTTCCAAGATCTTTTGAAGGAAGCCCGAGAAGCCGAGATCTTAAATAAAGAGGCCAGACCTCAAAGAAAACCTGACAAAGATTTCAAAAAGAAACGTTGCACTTTCTGCAGGAAACAAGGACATTTAGTTAAACAGTGTTTCAAAAAAGCAAACAACCAGACCAAACACAAAAAGACAACCCTTAATTGTTACGGTTGTGGGGCAGCGGGTTATTGCAGAACAAATTGGCCAAAAACGCGAATAGCTCAACGATGCTAGACTTTAATTTGATTGAGTCAACAATCATTGGAAGAAATGTTCCAACCGTCGACATTAATATAAACGGTCTTAAAGGTGAAGCATACATTGATACGGCAGCTAGAACCAGTGTCGCGGGAGCACGTTTATATCAACAGCTCATTAAATAAGGATGTACGGTCCAAAAAGTTAATGCAGAAGTTACTTTGTACGACGGAATCCCGAAAAAGGAAACAGTATATTCCACGGTGGTGGATATTATCATTGGAAAAAGACTTCGAAAGATCCGTTTCATCGCATTACCAAGGGCCAAAGATAATCGAACTCTACTTGGTATCGACTTCCTGGAACAATGCGGACTAGTTTTGATCATCGCTCAGAGAGCTTATCATTTCGTTGATGACCCAGAAACCAGATCTGACTTTAAACTTGCAAAATGCATTGCAACAAAGCACGTGAAGCAAAAGCCAAATTATCACAAAGTGTTAATGGGAGACGATAAGTTGAAGGAAGTCTCTGCATATCTAACTTGGGTGGAAAGTCATGAGAGTTTAAGTCCTACTGGTACCACTCCAAAAAGGAAAAGGGACAATGACTACTCTCCACATGCGATCCAAGCCATTTTTTCGGATGCGATTCCACAAAATATAAGAACACCAGAAAAACTCCAAGAAGACCTATTTAGCGAACCAACAAGGAAAAAATCAATTGTTGATGATTGGTTTGTGTTCAACTCAATTGATATCAAATTACGTCCAGAAGAAGGTTGCGCGATAAGTTCACATGAAAAATTACAACTTGAGAATGAGCTCAAAGAACAAAATGTTTTATTTGGAGAAATCACAAACCCTATACCCTTCATTGAACACAAAATCAACACAGGGACACATAAACCAATTTCGAATATGCCCTACAGAATATCACCTGCCAGGAAAATCCAACTTAAAGCCGAAATTGACGATATGTTGCTGAAAGGGATTATTGAAGAAAAGGAATCTCCTTGGGCGTTTCCAATCGTTATGGTGCCAAAGAGAAGATGGTAGCATACGAGTTTGTGTTGACTACCGAAAGCTCAACGCCATAACAATCCCGGATCGCTATCCACTACCACGAATGGATGACCTTCTTCATGCAGCTAAAAGCACTCCATATATGTCTACACTCGATCTTCGTTCTGGATACTGGCAGATAAAGGTAGCAAAAGAGGACCAACAAAAAACCGCTTTCATAACGCCATTTGGATCTTTCGTTTTCAGTCGAATGCCGTTTGGATTGCGAAATGCACCAGCAACATTTCAACGATTGATCGACAAGTTTAGAAACGGCCTACCACAAATTCTGATCCTTGCTTACCTCGATGACATCATTATTTGCTCTGAAAACTTTAAGAATCATTTGGTGGATATTGGAAAAGTTTTTCAACGGTTAATGCAGTTTGGATTTCGTCTTAATCGCGGAAAATGCAAATTTTGCTGCTCCGAAATAAAATATTTGGGTCATATTTTGACGCCAAATGGATTTAAAGTCGATCCTGAAAAGACAAATGCTATTTTAACACGTCCAAGACCTAAAAATCAAAAACAGGTTTTATCGTTTTTACAAACTTGTTCGTGGTACAGAAGGTTCATACCCAATTTTGCTAATGTTTCAAAACCTCTGTCCAACCTTACAAAAAAGAAAGCCATATGGAAATGGGAAAATGAAGAGCAATCCTCTTTTGAAAAACTAAAAAGGCTTCTGACCACTGCTCCTATACTACAACAAGTTAAATAAGGAATTCCATTCACTCTGAAAACCGATGCTAGCAGTTATGCTATCGGTGCTGTTTTGCTCCAGGGGGAGAATGAGATGGAACATCCTGTGGAGTATGCAAGTCGCTTACTCTTTCCTGCTGAATGCAACTACTCGACAACCGAACGAGAAGCTCTAGCTGTAGTATGGGCAGTTGAAAAATACCGAGGATACATAGAAGGTTCTGAGGTGAAAATATTAACCGATCACCAGCCGTTGAAATGGTTGATGACCTTAAAGTCTCCAACCGGTAGACTTGCCAGATGGGCACTTCAACTACAGCCATATAACATTAATATAGGTTACAATCCTGGGAAAAATAATGCCGTTGCCGAAACGCTTTCGAGACCACCTTGTCCTGATAAAGACCATACGCAAGAAAGCTGTAATATTTGTTCAGTAGACGTAGACATGCCACGATGAGGATCAAAGGAGTTAAGAGAAGAACAATTAGCCGACCCAGACTTGAAAACAATCATTGATTCATTCGAAAATAACGGCGATAATTTACTTCGCTGGACCAATCGTGGATACATGTTAGTAGATGGTGTCTTATATCGTTACTGCTGCCAAGAAGATTCAGAAAATGGTCAATTAGCTGTTCCCAAAACGATGAAAGCAATGGTGTTGAAGAAGTACCATGATGATTCTACAGCTGGACACTATGGCATTGACAAGACATTAGCTCGAATTTCTAGCCGTTACTATTGGCTTGGGATGAGATCTGACGTAGCTAACCATGTCAAAGGTTGCCTTGAGTGTCAAAGATACAAAGCTTCCAACTTAAAACCAGTCGGACTGCTACAGACAACTCCAAGCAGTCAAAGATTCGAGATCATAGCAGTAGATCTTTTTAGACCACTACCTGTAACTGCCAGTGGTCAGCAATGGATTTTGATTGTTGAAGATTTATGCAGCCGTTGGGTGGAGTTATTTTCGCTAAAAGAAGGCACTGCAGAAAACTGTGCCCTTACTTTATTGAATGAAGTTTTTCTACGTTACGGGGATAAAACAATCTTTTACTCCAGTTTATCACCCAGAAGCAAACCCTGTCGAGAGAAAGAATCGAGAGAAAGAGCTATCGATACTAGTTGGAAACCAACACACATCATGGAATCTCAAACTTCCAGCAGTACGATTCGCAATGAACTCAGCAAAATGTGAAAGCACTGGATTTTCACCAGCATTTTTGACCTTTGGACGATGTCAATAACGATTTGAAAATGATAATTCAGTCAGAAAATTTTATACCACAAATCACACCGCATTTGCTGAAGATGGCTGATACCTTAAAGGAAGCAAAAGAATTATCTGAAAAGGCACAAGATCGAAACAAAGTGTACGCAGATAAGAAGAGAAGAGTCCACGAAAAATTTAAATAGGCGATAGAGTTCTTGTCAAAACTCACCCTAATAGCAAAATATCAAAGGGATTTACATCCAAGTTTGCACCGAAGAGAGATGGACCATACATCATTTTTGCAAAGAAGGGATCTAGTAGCCTTACTATTGCCAAAGAAGACGATCCTTCAGTACCATTGGGTACATACCATGCATTGATGATTACATCACTTTCTGGTTGTTCAGATGAACTACCTACCACTCAACCCCTTATACCTTTCAGAAAAAGAGGAAGACCTGCGAAGACCACTAGCCCTAAATCTAAAAGAAAGATGACTTCACCTATTCCTACTACTTCAAATGATTCTGCCACATTCTCGAGACGATCCATGAGGCAGAGGGGGAGATTGTAACGCCATGAGTTTATTTTTATTTAAAATTTTGTTTTTTTTATTATTAAATTGTATTAAATTGTATTAATTTTGCGTTATATAATATTGTAATCAGCACATTTTTTTTTCGTAGTGTTAAGTTCAAAAGTGTCAATGAATGACAAACAAAACACATTTTTTTATATTAAAAAATAAATTACAATGTGCTGCTTAGTTTTAGTATAAAAGAGAGAACAAAATTTAAAATAATCGCGGTCGCAGTCTGGTAGTCTGTCAAATAAAAACAAGCTGGTAGCACACATCTATTGGAGCATCAACTTTTTATTTTTGACAAATTGTTTTGCGCCGCCGTAAGTAGACAGGCTGAACAAATTCGTTTGGTCGCCTGGCTCTTCACTTTTCGCCGTTTTTTTTCTCTCGCCGCCGCTGGTAGTAGACAGGCTGAACATTTTTTGGTCGCCTGGCTCTACCCACATCGTCGCCTATCAACAGCAGTAGACAGGTTGAACATTTTTGGTCGCCTGGCTCTGCTCTGCCCCGCTTCGTGCCATCTTCATCGCCAACATCACACGTACGTGACACACAACCACACACACGGACTAGGTACACTATTGGATATTCCACGCTTTATAAAAAAATCCGCAACGAGCACAACAACAACGCTTCAAAGTTTATTTTTCACATATTTTATCTTTATTCATTCTTTCTCTAGCAGTTTTACTAGTGCATGGTTCTCCTAATCTACATTCTTCTTCATATAATTGTTCTTAAACGTCTTCTTCCTCTGAATAGTCCTTACCAAAAATTTCTTCAATTAGCTCGTTAATTCTTTCATCATTCCTTACTGGATAAGTATTTTGCACATAATCATACTCTCCTAACTTCAATCTCCATCTAATAAGACGGCTTCCTGGATCTTTGACATTAAATAGCCATGTCAAAGGACGATGGTCAGTTTTTATTATAAACTTTTGCCCGTATAAGTAAGGTCTTAAATGTTGAATTACCCATAAAATAGCTAGGCATTCTTTTTCCGTAGTACTATACCTACTTCCTGCTTGGTTTAAGGTTCTACTAATAAAGTGAATGGGTAGATCCTTACCCTCTTTTTCTTAAGACAACACTGCCCATATGCCATTATTGCTGGCGTCTGTGGTCACTATAAAAGGTTTATCGAAATCTGGATATTGAAGCATTACGAAATTCTTCAATTCACTTTTTAATTTATCAAACGCAATTTGTTGCTCTTTATCATATTGCCAGTTTGAGTTCTTCTTTAATAACTTATATAACGAGGAAGCTATTGTACTAAATCCCTTTATAAACTTTCTATAATAACCAATCATACTCATAAATGATTTTATACCTTTAGGATTTTTGGGGTTCTGTAAATTATTTATCGCTTCGACTTTATTTAAGTTCGCTCTTGCTTCAAAAATTCTGTTTTATCAATTTGTATCTTTAGGTTGCTGTTTCTTAGTCTTTCAAACACCCTTTTAAGTCTATCGGCATGTTGTTCTACTATTTCTCCAAATACTACAATATCATCCATATAAACAAAACAATCTCTACCCTGTAATCCGTCAAGAACGTTGTTCATTAACCTTTGGAAACATGCAGGAGCATTCTTAAGACCGAATGGCATTCGAAGAAATTCAAAATGTCCATAAGGTGTGGAAAATGCAGTTTTTTCTATGCTTCTCTCATCAAGTGGAATTTGATGATAACCAGATTTCAAATCTAATGTTGTGAAGAACTTTGCATTTCCTAACTTATCTAAAATATCTTGCATATTTGGAATGGCGTATTTGTCACTAACGGTGATATCATTTAACTTACGAAAGTCAATTACCATCCTCCATTTGGGAATTCCACTTGCATCTGATTGTTGCGGACCAACCCATAATGGACTTGACCAATTTGATATACTAGGACTAATAATGATTTCATTTAAAAGTTTTTTAATATAATTATCAACCTCCTTTTCATGTATTTTAGGATTGTTGCAGCGCAACAATGCATTTAAATTCAAATTTGCGAAAAGCACAACGCATTGAATGCAAAACTGCAAAAAGCCGTCGGCAAAAACGCATTTTTATTTTTTGTCAATGTCACCAACATATAAGAGACAGAAACCATGCAACAACAACAAACGAACAAGAACAATACGCACAGCAGCTTCCCGGAGAGAAAGCACAATAGTGTGGGTGACAAGGTGGAGAAACCATATAGAAAAAAATCTATGTTTCTCATACGATCATCAGTTGGTCAAGGGCAGCAGAAGATAAGGTTTCATGTTAACTATGAGACACAGAATGTAACATTCCAATTTGTAAATTGCAAAGAGTCAGGCGGCAATAATAAACTAGTTAAATTCTTAATCCATAATACGGTTTCAGTCGTTTTATTTCATATCAAAGTTGTTCTAGCGATCGATTTTAGATTTCTTTTGAATCCGCAATTTTAGCGTGCACTTAGTAAAAAGTGCAGCATTTAGCTAGTGTCAGTGCGAAACATTTGGTCCTTCGAACCGGATTGAAAGGATCTTGACAATCAGTGCTAAATAAAGACATATAAAGTCTCTAAAATAGAACAACAGTGCGTGATAAATTCAATTATAGAATAAATCGAATGATACGGGTTAAACACAACGTATCGAGTGGTTCGCGTACACGAGAATTTGCTGGAGCTGGTGCTGGTGTTTTTAGATGAGGATTTGCTGGTGCGTTTGAATGAGGATTTGCTGAAGCTGGTGCGAATAAAACTGGTGCAATCAAGGCAGAAACGCAGAACAACAGGTGTGTGGCATTTTTCTTAACTTTTGTTCAATTTTAATTATTGATAAAAATAATATCGTGTGTTGTGTGGTCAGCGATTATTGAAAACAAAAAAGTACATTTTTAACATGAGTAAGGGCAAGATTTCTTATTTGATAGAATCGGTTCAAACGATTGCGCAAGAGTTAGATGCCGACTATAAAGCGTATGTGTCTTTGGATACCAAAAAGAAATCTTTTCATATGAATGAGGCGCGGTTACAGAATTTAGAGCAATCCTATGCAGAAGCTAGGCTTCTGCATCAAAAAATCGTTGCAGCTCCGAGTGAAGATGCGAAAGTTGCTTACATGGAAGCACTAATGTTTCATAAGCTAAAGGAGCTTTTTTATAATTATTCTTCGGAACTTAAAATGCACCTACATTCAACCGACAGCCAAAATCAAGGTCATAGTGCTCTTCATAATTCAATAGCAGGATCAAAGGCATTTTCTGTTGAATTAAAGCTTCCTCCAATCAAAATCCCAACCTTTTCTGGCTCTTTTCAAATGTGGCCGGAATTTAAAGGATTATTTGAAAGCTTAGTCAGCAATAACCCATCGATATCCGACGTGCAGAAGCTTTATTACTTAAAGTCAAATTTAAGCGGTGAAGCGGAGCGGCTTTTAGGTAATACTGCAATTACTGATAGTAGCTTTGAGGCTGCTTGGGCTATACTACTCAAGAGGTACTAGAACTTAAGATTGCTGAAGGACAACCAATACAGGCTAATATTTAACCAACCAAAAATTTGTCAGGAATCGGCAGAAAACATCAAACAGCTGTTAGATACCACCAACGAAGCCAAGCATTCTCTAAAGAATCTCGGCGTCCCTGTTGCTTCATGGGAAGAGGTTTTTATTTTCCAAACCATTCAGAAACTGCCATTCACTTCTCTTGCTCTTTGGGAATCTCACATCTCCGAATACGTAGATTATCCAGAATACTCCATTCTAGAGGTCTTTCTCTTAACCAGGTCAAGAACTTTAGAAGTTCTTGGACAAACATCGTTAAATGTTGTCCAAACAAAACTTAAAAAACAAACTTCCACCACTGTTCGACCTCATAACTCGACAGTTGCGAATTGTGCTATGTGTCAGGGTCTTCATTCAATTAGAAATTGCTTCAAATTCAAAGCTCTACACGCAAAGAAGAAACTGGACATTGTCAGGAGAAATTAATTGTGTGTTAATTGCCTGTCAAATGCACATACAACGCAAAACTGCACAAGCAACTTCACTTGTTCGCAGTGTAAACAAAGACATCATTCGTTACAGCTCATACAAGAGTTTGAGTCAACGTTAACAGAAGAACGCTCACTTAGATAAGCAAAACTAATAAATCCATCAATTCTGCCAACTATACCTCCTACGATGGCTACACCAATCGCCTTATCGGAAGAACAGCTCACCCGGCTAGTATCTGCCATTGGAGTAAAAGAGAGCCATGGTACATTTAGCAGGTATACTGCGCGTGTTGACGGTGAAAGAAACACTTCAAAACTAGAAGACTTCATCGCAACCATAACGGTGTACAAAGAAGCAGAGAATGTTTCTGACAAAAACGCATTAATTGGTTTTCCTCTCCTGTTGGAAGGTTTTGCATCAAACTGGTGGCAAGGTGTGAAGAGTGAAGCTAGAATCTTCAATGACGCAATAAAATTAATGCTTTCGTCGTTTGCTCCTCCAAAACCGGCATGGAGAATTTATGTCGAACTTTTTCAAGACAAACAAAAACATAATGAGTCGACTGACGAGTTCATCTGCAAGAAACGGTCACTCTTTTCTCAACTGACCGATGAAATTTCGGAAGAAATCATGATAAACATGATGTATGGACAAATTCTTTTGAATATAAGAGAAAAAGTTCCTAGAAACTCGGTGAAGACTTTCCAAGATCTTTTGAAGGAAGCCCGAGAAGCCGAGTTCTTAAATAAAGAGGCCAGACCTCAAAGAAAACCTGACGAAGATTTCAAAAAGAAACGTTGCACTTTCTACAGGAAAGAAGGACATTTAGTTAAACAGTGTTTCAAAAAAGCAAACAACCAGACCAAACACAAAAAGACAACCCTTAATTGTTACGGTTGTGGAGCAGCTGGTTATTGCAGAACAAATTGGCCTACCTGTAGCAACAAAAACGCGAATAGCTCAACGATGCTAGACTTTAATTTGATTGAGTCAACAATCATTGGAAGAAATGTTCCAACCGTCGACATTAATATAAACGGTCTTAAAGGTGAAGCATACATTGATACGGCTGCTAGAACCAGTGTCGCGGGAGCACGTTTATATCAACAGCTCATTAAGAAAGGATGTACGGTCCAAAAAGTTAATGCAGAAGTTACTTTGTACGACGGAATCCCGAAAAAGGAAGCAGTATATTCCACGGTGGTGGATATTATCATTGAAAAAAGACTTCGAAAGATCCGTTTCATCGCATTACCAAGGGCCAAAGATAATCGAACTATACTTGGTATCGACTTCCTGGAACAATGCGGACTAGTTTTGATCATCGCTCAGAGAGCTTATCATTTCGTTGATGACCCAGAAACCAGATTTGACTTTAAACTTGCAAAATGCATTGCAACAAAGCACGTGAAGCAAAAGCCAAATTATCACAAAGTGTTAATGGGAGACGATAAGTTGAAGGAAGTCTCTGTATATCTAACTTGGGTGGAAAGTCATGAGAGTTTAAGTCCTACTGGTAACACTCCAAAAAGAAAAGGGGCAATGAATACTCTCTACATGCGTTCCAAGCCATTTTTTCGGATGCGATTCCACAAAATATAAGAACACCAGAAAAACTCCAAGAAGACCTATTTAGCGAACCAACAAGGAAAAAATCAATTGTTGATGATTGGTTTGTGTTCAACTCAATTGATATCAAATTACGCCCAGAAGAAGGTTGCGCGATAAGTTCACATGAAAAATTACAACTTGAGAATGAACTCAAAGAACAAAATGTTTTATTTGGAGAAATCACAAACCCTATACCCTTCATTGAACACAAAATCAACACAGGTACACATAAACCAATTTCGAATATGCCCTACAGAATATCACCTGCCAGGAAAATCCAACTTAAAGCCGAAATTGACGATATGTTGCTGAAAGGGATTATTGAAGAAAAGGAATCTCCTTGGGCGTTTCCAATCGTTATGGTGCCAAAGAGAAGATGGTAGCATACGAGTTTGTGTTGACTACCGAAAGCTCAACGCCATAACAATCCCGGATCGCTATCCGCTACCACGAATGGATGACCTTCTTCATGCAGCTAAAAGCACTCCATATATGTCTACACTCGATCTTCGTTCTGGATACTGGCAGATAAAGGTAGCAAAAGAGGACCAACAAAAAACCGCTTTCATAACGCCATTTGGATCTTTCGTTTTCAGTCGAATGCCGTTTGGAATGCGAAATGCACCAGCAACATTTCAACGATTGATCGACAAGTTTAGAAACGGCCTACCAAAAATTCTGATCCTTGCTTACCTCGATGACATCATTATTTGCTCTGAAAACTTTAAGAATCATTTGGTGGATATTGGAAAAGTTTTTCAACGGTTAATGCAGTTTGGATTTCGTCTTAATCGCGGAAAATGCAAATTTTGCTGCTCCGAAATAAAATATTTGGGTCATATTTTGACGCCAAATGGTTTTAAAGTCGATCCTGAAAAGACAAATGCTATTTGAACACGTCCAAGACCTAAAAATCAAAAACAGGTTTTATCGTTTTTACAAACTTGTTCGTGGTACAGAAGGTTCATACCCAATTTTGCTAATGTTTCAAAATCTCTGTCCAACCTTACGAAAAAGAAAGCCATATCGAAATGGGAAAATGAAGAGCAATCCTCTTTTGAAAAACTAAAAAGGCTTCTGACCACTGCTCCTATAGAACAACAAGTTAAATAAGGAATTCCATTCACTCTGAAAACCGATGCTAGCAGTTATGCTATCGGTGCTGTTTTGCTCCAGGGGGAGAATGAGATGGAACATCCTGTGGAGTATGCAAGTCGCTTACTCTTTCCTGCTGAATGCAACTACTCGACAACCGAACGAGAAGCTCTAGCTGTAGTATGGGCAGTTGAAAAATTCCGAGGATACATAGAAGGTTCTGAGGTGAAAATATTAACCGATCACCAGCCGTTGAAATGGTTGATGACCTTAAAGTCTCCAACAGGTAGACTTGCCAGATGGGCACTTCAACTACAGCCATATAACATTAATATAGGTTACAATCCTGGGAAAATTAACGCCGTTGCCTCGGCGAGACCTCGAGACAACCTTGTCCTGATAAAGACCATACGCAAAAAGCTGTAATATTTGTTCATTAGACGTAGACATGCCACGACGAGGATCAAAGGAGTTAAGAGAAGAACAATTAGCCGACCCAGACTTGAAAACAATCCTTGATTCATTCGAAAATAACGACGATAATTTACTTCGCTGGACCAATCGTGGATACATGTTAGTAGATGGTGTTTTATATCGTTACTGCTGCCAAGAAGATTCAGAAAATGGGCAATTAGCTGTTCCCAAAACGATGAAAGCAATGGTGTTGAAGAAGTACCATGATGATTCTACAGCTGGACACTATGGCATTGACAAGACATTAGCTCGAATTTCTAGCCGTTAGTATTGGCCTGGGATGAGATCTGACGTAGCTAACCATGTCAAAGGTTGCCTTGAGTGTCAAAGATACAAAGCTTCGAACTTAAAACCAGTCGGACTGCTACAGACAACTCCAAGCAGTCAAAGAACCGAGATCATAGCAGTAGATCTTTTTGGACCACTACCTGTAACTGCCAGTGGTCAGCAACGGATTTTGTTTGTTGAAGATTTATGCAGCCGTTGGGTGGAGTTATTTGCGCTAAAAGAAGGCACTGCAGAAAACTGTGCCTTACTTTATTAATAACGTTTTCTACGTTACGGTGTTCCACGGCGACTTCATAGCGATAATGGAACACAATTCATATCTGCTCTTATGCAGAAACTTACCTTTTGCTTGGGGATAAAACAATCTTTTACTCCAGTTTATCACCCAGAAGCAAACCCTGTCGAGAGAAAGAATCGAGAGAAAGAGCTATCGATACTAGTTGGAAACCAACACACATCATGGAATCTCAAACTTCCAGCAATACGACTCGCAATGAACTCAGCAAAATGTGAAAGCACTGGATTTTCACCAGCATTTCTGACCTTTGGACGAGAATTGCTAACTCCTGACGATGTCAAACGATTTGAAAATTATAATTCAGTCAGAAAATTTTATACCACAAATCACACCGCGTTTGCTGAAGATGGCTGATACCTTAAAAGAAGCAAAAGAATTATCTGAAAAGGCGCAAGATCGAAACAAAGTGTACGCAGATAAGAAGAGAAGAGTCCACGAAAAATTTAAATAGGCGATAGAGTTCTTGTCAAAACTCACCCTAATAGCAAAATATCAAAGGGATTTACATCCAAGTTTGCACCGAAGAGAGATGGACCATACATCATTTTTGCAAAGAAGGGATCTAGTAGCCTTACTATTGCCAAAGAAGACGATCCTTCAGTACCATTGGGTACATACCATGCATTGATGATTACATCACTTTCTGGTTGTTCAGATGAACTACCTACCACTCAACCCCTTATACCTTTCAGAAAAAGAGGAAGACCTGCGAAGACCACTAGCCCTAAATCTAAAAGAAAGATGACTTCACCTATTCCTACTACTTCAAATGATTCTGCCACATTCTCGAGACGATCCATGAGGCAGAGGGGGAGATTGTAACGCCATGAGTTTATTTTTATTTAAATTATTGTTTTTTTATTATTAAATTGTATTAAATTGTATTAATTTTGCGTTATATAATATTATAATCAGCACATTTTTTTTCGTAGTGTTAAGTTCAAAACTGTCAATGAATTACAAACAAAACACATTTTTTTATATTAAAAAATAAATTACAATGTGCTGCTTAGTTTTAGTATAAGAGAGAGAAAAAAATGTAAAATAATCGCAGTCGCAGTCTGGTAGTCTTTCAAATAAAAACAAGCTGGTAGCACACATCTATTGGAGCATCAACTTTTTATTTTTGACAAATTGTTTTGCGCCGCCGTAAGTAGACAGGCTGAACAAATACGTTTGGTGGCCTGGCTCTTCACTTTTCGCCGTTTTTTTTCTCTCGCCGCCGCTGGTAGTAGACAGTCTGAACATTTTTTGGTCGCCTGTCTCTGCTCTGCCCCGCTTCGTGCCATCTTCATCGCCAACATCACACGTATGTGACACACAACCACACACACGGACTAGGTACACTATTGGATATTCCACGCTTTATAAAAAAATCTGCAACGAGCACAACAACAACGCTTCAAAGTTTATTTTTCAC
The DNA here is from genome assembly GCA_949824845.1 of Rhingia rostrata. Classification (NCBI taxonomy): domain Eukaryota; kingdom Metazoa; phylum Arthropoda; class Insecta; order Diptera; family Syrphidae; genus Rhingia; species Rhingia rostrata. Next base: position 39,532 of record CATKWC010000277.1, on the reverse strand, counting down.
ATATTGCATCTTTATTCATTCTTTCTCTAGCAGTTTTACTAGTGCATGGTTCTCCTAATCCACATTCTTCTTCATATATTTGTCTTAAAACGTCTTCCTCCTCTGAATAGTCCTTACCAAAAATTTCTTCAATTAGCTCGTTAATTCTTTCATCAGTCCTTACTGGATAAGTATTTTGCACTGTATATAAATTTCTACTCAATTCTTCAGCTACGACATTATCAAGGCTTTTTTTTATATTGTATTACATAGTCATACTCTCCTAACTTCAATCTTCATATAATAAGACGGCTTCCTGGATCTTTGACATTAAATAGCCATGTCAAAGGACGATGGTCAGTTTTTATTATAAACTTTTGCCCGTATAAGTAAGGTCTTAAATGTTGAATTACCCATAAAATAACTAGGCATTCTTTTTCCGTAGTACTATACCTACTTTCTGCTTGGTTTAAGGTTCTACTAATAAAGTGAATGGGTAGATCCTTACCCTCTTTTTCTTGAGACAACACTGCCCATATGCCATTATTGCTGGCGTCTGTGGTCACTATAAAAGGTTTATCGAAATTGGGATATTGAAGCATTACGAAATTCTTCAATTCACTTTTTAATTTATCAAACGCAATTTGTTGCTCTTTATTCCATTGCCAGGTTGAATTCTTCTTTAATAACTTATATAACGAGGAAGCTATTGTACTAAATCCCTTTATAAACTTTCTATAATAACCAATCATACTCATAAATGATTTTATACCTTTAGGATTTTTGGGGTTCTGTAAATTATTTATCGCTTCGACTTTATTTAAGTTCGGTGCAACTCCATTACTAGTTATTGTATAACCTAAGTAATCCACCTCTTGCTTCAAAAATTCTGTTTTATTAATTTGTATCTTTAGGTTGCTGTTTCTTAGTCTTTCAAACACCCTTTTAAGTCTATCGGCATGTTGTTCTACTGTTTCTCCAAATACTACAATATCATCCATATAAACAAAACAATCTCTACCCTGTAATCCGTCAAGAACGTTGTTCATTAACCTTTGGAAACATGCAGGAGCATTCTTAAGACCGAATGGCATTCGAAGAAATTCAAAATGTCCATAAGGTGTGGAAAATGCAGTTGTTTCTATGCTTCTCTCATCAAGTGGAATTTGATGAAAACCAGATTTCAAATCTAATTTGTGAAGAACTTTGCATTTCCTAACTTATCTAAAATATCTTGCATATTTGGAATCGCGTATTTGTCACTAACGGTGATATCATTTAACTTACGAAAGTCAATTACCATCCTCCATTTGGGAATTCCACTTGCATCTGATTGTTGCGGACCAACCCATAATGGACTTGACCAATTTGATATACTAGGCCTAATAATGTTTTCATTCAAAAGTTTTTTAATCTGATTATCAACCTCCTTTTCATGTATTTTAGGATTGTTGCAGCGCAACAATGCATTTAAATTCAAATTTGCGAAAAGCAAAACGCATTGAATGCAAAACTGCAAAAAGCCGTCGGCAAAAACGCATTTTTATTTTTTGTCAATGTCAATCTATGTTTCTCATACGATCATCACATGCTTTCTAGACCGACACAACAGCATCACAGAACACCGCCACGGAAGTGTGGGTGACCGACTCAACACTATGTTATGAAGAGTGCATGCAATGTTGTTGGAAGAGTTAGCACGCTAACGAATGTGCCAATATTTTGTATGTAGGATCGTACGGAAGCCGCTAAGCAGATCAATCCAAGTAGCAGTTCCAGTTCCGTAATTTAAAAGTCAACGAACTTTGAAGTTGGTCAAGCGCAGCAGAAGATAAGGTTTCATGTTAACTATGAGACACAGAATGTAACATTCCAATTTGTAAATTGCAAAGAGTCAGTCGGCAATAATAAACTAGTTAAATTCTTAATCCATACCACGGTTTCAGTCGTTTTATTTTATATCAAAGTTGTTCTAGCGATCGGTTTTAGATTTCTTTTGAATCCGCAATGTGCACTTAGTAAAAAGTGCAGCATTTAGCTAGTGTCCGTGCGAAACATTTGGTCATTCGAACCGGATTGAAAGGATCTTGACAATCAGCGCTAAATAAAGACATATAAAGTCTCTAAAATAGAACAACAGTGCGTGATAAATTCAATTATAGAATAAATCGAATGTTACGGGTTAAACACAACGTATCGAGTGGTTCGCGTACACGAGAATTTGCTGGAGCTGGTGCTGGTGTTTTTAGATGAGGATTTGCTGGAGCTGTTGCTGGTGCATTTGAATGAGGATTTGCTGAAGCTGGTGCGAATAAAACTGGTGCAATCAAGGCAGAACGCAGAACAACAGGTGTGTGGCATTTTTCTTAACTTTTGTTCAATTTTAATTATTGATAAAAATAATATCGTGTGTTGTGTGGTCTGCGATTATTGAAAACAAAAAAGTACATTTTTAACATGAGTAAGGGCAAGATTTCTAATTTGATAGAATCGGTTCAAACGATTGCGCAAGAGTTAGATGCCGACTATAAAGCGTATGTGTCTTTGGATACCAAAAAGAAATCTTTTCATATGAATGAGGCGCGGTAACAGAATTTAGAGCAATCGTATGCAGAAGCTAGGGGTCTGCATCAAAAAATCGTTGCAGCTCCGAGTGAAGATGCGAAGGTTGCTTACATGGAAGCATTAACGTTTCATAAGCTAAAGGAGCTTTTTTATAATTATTTTTCGGAACTTAAAATGCACCTACATTCCACCGACAGACAAAATCAAGGTCATAGTGCTCTTAATAATTCAATAGCATGATCAAAGGCATTGTCTGTTGAATTAAAGCTTCCTCCAATCAAAATCCCAACCATTTCTGGCTCTTTTCAAATGTGGCCGGATTTAAAGGATTATTTTAAAGCTTAGTCAGCAATAACCCATCGATATCCGACGTGCAGAAGCTTTATTACTCAAAGTCAAATTTAAGCGGTGAAGCGGAGCGGCTTTTACGTAATACTGCAATTACTGATAGTAGCTTTGAGTCTGCTTGGGCTATACTACTCAAGAGGTACCAGAACTTAAGATTGCTGAAGGACAACCAATACAGGCTACTATTTAACCAACCAATTTGATCAGGAATCGGCAGAAAACATCAAACAGCTGTTAGATACCACCAACGAAGCCAAGCATTCTCTAAAGGATCTCGGCGTTCCTGCTGCTTCATGGGAAGAGGTTTTTATTTTCCAAACCATTCAGAAACTGCCATTCACTTCTCTTGCTCTTTGGGAATCTCACATTAGATTATTCAGAATACTCCATTCTAGAGGATTTTCTCTTAACCAGGTCAAGAACTTTAGAAGTTCTTGGACAAACATCGTTAAATGTTGTCCAATGAAAACTTAAAAAAACAAACTTCCACCACTGCTCGATCTCATAACTCGACAGTTGCGAAATGTGCTATGTGTCAGGGTCTTCATTCAATTAGAAATTGCTTCAAATTCAAAGCTCTACACGCAAAGAAGAAACTGGGCATTGTCAGGAGAAATAAATTGTGTGTTAATTGCCTGTCAAATGCACATACAACGCAAAACTGCACAAGCAACTTCACTTGTTCGCAGTGTAAACAAAGACATCATTCGTTACTGCACATACAAGAGCCAGCTAATGCAATGCAGGTTAATGAGCCATCCGCTCAACCAACAACAACTTCCACTCCATCTCCATCGGAGAACCCATCGTCCTCATCCACTTCCTCAGCATCTCACAACACTTATATTGCAAAAAACAGTAAAAGGCAGACTGTTCTTTTGGCTACTGCCCTTCTTAAGGTTTTTACAACCTTTGGACAGCCTATAATGTTACGAGCTCTGCTATTTCCTGGATCGGAGGCTTCTTTTATTTCTGAGTCTGCTGCACAGGCCTTAAATCTCAACAGGGAAAGGAGTAACGTCAATATCATTGGAGTCGGAGATACTCAAACAAGTTCATCCAAATGTTCCGATGTCAACGATAATATCAGACTACAGCTTACTGCTTTAGTGTTACCTAAACTCACCACGACTCTTCCAACGTATAATGTCTTCAAAGCTAACTGGGGTCATTTAAAAGACATTGAACTTGCTGATCCGAACTTCAATAAGCCAGGGAAAATAGATATGATACTTGGAAGCGATATATATTCATCCATTCTTCTGGAAGGTATTGTTAAAGGAGCACCGGGTACACCTATGGCTCATAGAACTGAACTTGGGTGGGTCCTTTCTGGTGGCATTTCTTCTAACGACAAGTCTATGGTAATATCTCTCCACACAACTGTTGAAGGTCCAAAGCTAAAAAAAATTCTTTCACAATTTTTGGAACTTGAAGAAGTGTCAAGGAAAAAGATGCTTACAGCAGAAGAACAGCAATGTGAACTGCAGTTCTGCAGAACTCACCAGCGTCAAACCGATGGTAAATACAAAGTCCAACTGCCGTTTAAGGAAGGAAGACGTCCGGCACTTGGATTTTCCCAAAATGCAGCTCGTGTAAGATTGTATCAATTGGAGAAAAAGTTCCGATTAAATGCAGGCTTCTACTTTCAATATAAAAATGTATTGGAAGAATATAAGGAGCTAGGACACATGACTCCACTAGACGCATTTGTATTACCAGAGAATCATTATTTTGTACCACATCACGCCGTAATAAAGGAATCAAGTTCCACAACAAAGATGCGCATTGTCTTTGATGCATCGTGCAGGACCTCAGATGGAACATCTCTGAATGACCATTTGTTGGTTGGCCCTAGGTTACAAGCTGACATCATCGATCACATCGCGCGTTTCAGGAAACACAAAGTTGCGTTCATAGCGGACATTAATAAAATGTATAGGCAGATTTGGGTTCCTCAAGAAGATTCTGTTTATCAGCTCATCCTGTGGAGAGATGGCGACGGTGAAGAGCTAAAAATATACAGTCTAAACACTGTCACATTTTGCACCGCCGCAGCACCATATTTAGCAGTGCGTACACTTCAACAACTAGCAGTAGATGAAGGAGACGATTACCCAATTGCGACAGAAAACTTTTATGTGGACGACGTTATACACGGTGCAGACTCGGAAGATGAAGCCCTCGAGATGCAGAGACAACTTACTGCAATGTTAAGAAGTGGAGGATTTCCGTTAAGGAAATGGGCCAGCAACAGTGAGAAGTTTTTGACAGCCGTTCCAGTCGAGGATCGAGAAGTGCAGCTTCCACTCGCGTTTGATGAAGGAAACGCAGTCAAAACATTAGGAATCCAGTGCCATCCTGGAAAAGATGTATTCACATTTAAAATTTGCGTACAGGACTCGAAATCGAACACAAAGCGAACTATGCTATCTGACATCGCTAGCCTATACGATCCGATGGGTTGGATTTCTCCTTGCGTTATAATCGGTAAAGTGATTATGCAAGACATCTGGAAGGAGGGTCAGACTTGGGATAGTGAACTCACCCCTGCCATTATTTCGTCATAGCAAAGTTTAAAGGGCGAACTGAATGCCCTCAACGCGCTTGAAATTCCTCGATGGATTCAAATTACCAGCAGCTCAGAAGTTCAAGTCCACGGATTTTGTGACGCCTCCGAAAAGGCATGTGCTGCTGCTGCTATGTTCGAGTCGTCAAAGGAAAAACAGTCTTTACAAATCCACTGATTTCAAAAACAAGGGTTGCACCTCTTAAAAATAAATCGCTAGCACGTTTAGAATTATGCGGTGCACTCCTGCTAGCCCACCTAATTGTGCACACAGTTAACACAATGGATCTTCGGCAGGCGAAAACATTTGCGTGGTCTGATTCACAAATCACGCTGGCGTGGATCAAATCGGCTCCACATATCAGGTACACCTTTGTTGCCAACCGAGTAGCCGAAATTCAGGAGCTAACGGATCAAAACTGCTGGAAATACGTTGCTTCAAAAGACAACCCAGCAGATGCAGCTTCGAGAGGACTGTATCCCAAGGATCTCCTCAACCATAAGCAATGGTGGTATGGACCAGAGTTTTTAAAATCATTCGACGAAAACTGTTCAAAGCACGGAGCTTGAAATGTAAACAGCTGAACGTTCAAAGCTCAAAAATGAATTTATAAGAAAAGAGTATCCCCTAACGCCGATTTTCCAAATTTGCGTTCATCACACCATGTGTGAACCGCATATTCTTCTTTTAAGATTTTCTTCTTTGCAGCGATTAGTTAGAGCTACAGCATATTGGCTGCGCTTCATCACCAATGCTCGTAAACCATCTACTGGCTTATCAGGACCGCTGTCCGTACCAGAAATTACAGCTGCCCGAATGCGATTGATTACCATCGTGCAGCAAGAATTTTTCGCTGAAGAAATTTCCAATCTACAAAAAGGTGAAACGGTATCCAAAGGCAGTAAATTAGCAAGGTTGTCACCCATGATTGACGAAAACGGAATAGTTCGAGTCGGCAGACGATTGGAAAATGCAGATCTTCCGTATTCACAACGTCATCCAATTATTTTACCGTTGCAGAATGTTTTACCAAAGCTTATTGTTCATGATGTTCATATGAGGTTCCTGCATGGGGGTCAGCAACTCATGATGGCAACTCTTCGCACAGAATTTTGGATTTTTCAACTCAAATCCAATGTTCGCAGTTGCATCCATAAGTGCCTCAAATGTCTTAGGCACAAAGCTACGGTAATGCAACAACAAATGGGAAATTTACCAGCCAGTTAACGAGGCTCGTCCTTTCAAAACATCTGGTGTCGACTATGCCGGCCCCGTACAGTTAAAAGCATGGAAGGGTCGGTGCAACAGAATCACCAAAGCTTACATTGCAATCTCCGTTTGCTTCTGTACAAAAGCAGTGCACCTGGAGCTTGTGAGCGATTGTAGTACATCTGCCTTTCTTGCAGCCTTCAAACGATTTACTGCACGCCGTGGGATCTGTTCAAACCTGTACAGTGATTGCGGCACAAATTTCCAAGGAGCTGCCAGAATCATTGATTAAGACAATGCCAAACTGCAAAAACAATGGACAGAAGACATCGCAAAGCAACTCCAAGCTAATGGGACTATGTGGCACTTTAACCCCCCAGCTGCTCCCCATTTTGGGGTTTATGGGAAGCAGGCGTCAAGTCCATGAAGCTGCATTTGAAACGAATAATCGGCCACTACACACTTACATATGAAGAATATGTGACCGTACTAACACAAGAAGAAGCTTGTTTAAATTCTAGACCTCTTTGTCCGGTTAGCGAGGATCCAGAGGATTTATCGATCTTGACGCCAGGCCATTTTTTAATCGGTACATCATTAAACTCTGCGCCCGAAAGTAACCTAACCGACATCAAGTCAACCCATTTGGACAGATGGCAACTTCTTCAAAAACTTCACCAAGATTTCTGGATAAAATGGAAGTCCGAATACCTTGTTCGACTTCAACAACGCTCAAAATGGTTAACCATGAATCCAGATATTAAAGTAGGACAACTTGTACTTCTACCTGAAGAACAAACACCTCCTACACTTTGGCGGCTTGGTAGGATAGTTGAAACTCATCCTGGATCTGATGGGAAAATACGTGTAGTCACTATAAAGACAGCAACATCGAGCCTAAAACGTCCATCGCTAAACTTTGTTTGATTCCATGGACAAACGAATAAAATGTATCTTACACACACACACACATATAATAATAAACTAAAATGTATCAAATATTAGTCAGAATAATTACTAACTCATAATTCTTAATCATATCTAATCGCTATATATAACCTAATATTGCCACACACCATTCACCCCACCCTCTTTATTTTTCATGTACCCACATATGCATGCATCTCATCGAGTGCATAGTCAGTGGAAACATCTCGCAACATACATCTTTAATCATGAGCGGAGAACCAACATAATAAGAGCGATTTAATATGCGTTATAATTAACCTTCGCCAAAAACTTCATCTCCCATTGAATTCGTCTTCCTGTGGCCCGGCAGGATGTTGCAGCGCAACAATGCATTTAAATTCAAATTTGCAAAAAGCAAAACGCATTGAATGCAAAACTGCATAAAGCCGTCGGCAAAAACGCATTTTTATTTTTTGTCAATGTCACCAACAAATAAGAGACAGAAACCATGCAACAACAACAAACGAACAAGAACAATACGCACAGCAGCTTCCCGGAGAGAAAGCACAATATTGTGGGTGACAAGGTGGAGAAACCATATAGAAAAAATTATATGTTTCTCATACGATCATCACATACTTCTAGCACCGACACAACAGCATCACAGAACACCGCCACGGAAGTGTGGGTGACCGACTCAACACTATGTTATGAAGAGTGCATGCAATGTTGTTGGTAGATTGAGCACGCTAACGAATGTGCCAATATTTTGTATGTAGGATCGTACGGAAGCCGCTAAGCAGATCAATCCAAGTAGCAGTTCCAGTTCCGTAAATTAAAAGTCAACGAACTTTGAAGTTGGTCAAGGGCAGCAGAAGATGAGGTTTCATGTTAACTATGAGACACAGAATGTAACATTCCAATTTGTAAAGTGCAAAGAGTCAGTCGGCAATAATAAACTAGTTAAATTCTTAATCCATACCACGGTTTCAGTCGTTTTATTTCATATCAAAGTTGTTCTAGCGATCGATTTTAGATTTCTTTTGAATCCGCAATTTTAGCGTGCACTTAGTAAAAAGTGCAGCATTTAGCTAGTGTCCGTGCGATACAAGGATACATGTACGTTTTCGTATTGATTGGAATATCATTAGTTGTCCGAATACTATGCTTCATAGCGTTAGTTTCAGATAAACATTCGTGTTCTAGGCAAAAAATATCTTCATATGGATTTATTATTTTTTTCAATAAATCTATCTGTTCATTATCTTTTAAATGTTCTATCCTTACTTGACTCCATATTTTCATAAATTTTCCTGATTTTTCAGATTTCCTCTTTTCATTTAATGATCTACAATTATTATGAGACATTGACGTTAAAGGTACAGATTCTTCAATCTGTTGGCCTATGAAGTTTGAATATATTAATGTATCTCTTTTATCACAATTACTACTAGAAGTCATTGTGGTGCGCTTGAGAATGTATTATCCTCAATCCGTTGGCCTATGCAGTTGAGATATTCTAAAGCATTGTTTTCATTATCATTATATAATAGTTTTATACGTTCATTTTTATTAGCGAGTGTTTGCTCTTTGTAGTTTATTATAAATTTCCAAGAAGCGAGGCCGCTTCTGTAAGCGGACTTTGGTCTGTAAGCAACTGGAAAAGATTAGCTCTACGTTCGATCCTAACCAGTGAATTTACATTCACAGCCAGGATCTTTAAGGGTCTCTCTGACAGCGCGCCCATTACGATCTAAGTTGAGTTAAGCTCGGCAACAAGGAGTAGATATAGTCTACCCTTGACGCCTGTCCCGTAGCTGGTTTTGAAGACCGGTTACTTTGAATGGCCCGCAACGCAGTCAACAAATCCGCTTCCACTGCTGGAGCCTGAGGCACGGGGGCCCTGTCTGGGTTCCTTAGGTGGATGCTGTACCGTTTTTCCCTTTCCTGGCGCCATTTGGGAGTAGGAAATTTGGGGATTGACGGACATTAAGGAGGCCGCATGGCTGGTTGATTCGACACAGCCGTTTGCTTCGCTTTTTTGTTAATTTTAAATTGCTGAAACTTTGGACAGCCCCGATAGTTTGCGGGGTGATCGCCGCCACCGCATAGTGCACATTTAAGTAGAGTCATGTCATCGACCCGCTCCTTTCTTAAACTACATTCTCCTATGTTGTGGTTCTCTCCACACTTAACACAGCGTGGCCGCATTTTGCAGTTGGCTGAGGCGTGGCCGAACCTTTGGCAACGCATGCATTGAAGCATGCTGTCACCTCTTTTTAATTTTTCCCATCGTAAAACCTGGAAGTTGAGGACTGAGATACTCCTCAAATTTTCCATCTTGCTTTGGGGCGATAGCTGTACTAGGTAGTTTCCGATTCTTCCGTTTTGCCTTCACTGTGGTGAATGGCTTTACCCCTACGAATTCGAGCTCGTCAGTCGCTACTTGGCGGAGCTCACGTAAAAGCGCCTGCGGGTCCTTCAAGGAATCTATGCCCTTTAAAATAATCGTCTGGCATTTTCCTACATTTTTCTGCTTCTTTTGCTCCTTATGCTGTTTTTGTTGCTGGTTTATTGCTTTCTGTTGCTGCTGGTCTTTTGGTGGCTGTTGTTGCTGGGTCTGTGGTTGCTATTGTTGCATTTTTTGTTGCTTCTGTGGCTTTTGCTGTATTTGTTTTTGTTTTTTTGTTAGCTGTGGTTCCTGGGCATTGGGCTTTCTCTCAGTTCTGCTGCTTTTTTGTGTAAATACTTTTTGTGGTTGTTGTTGAATTTTTTCGTCGCGCCATTTTTGTTCGTTCTCGTGACGCTCCTGTTGTTTTTGTCTGAGGCTCTAACCAGCCGTTCTAATTGTGATTTTATTGTGTTAATTTGGTCCTCAAATGAACTTATTTGCATGGTTTGAAGCTCCTTCTCCTCCTCTTCAATATCATCATCATCCGTTGACAGCACCGCAAACCTGTTGCTATCCTCGGTAGTGTACCGTCCTTCCCCTTCATCGGCAATGTACGATACCTCTGCATCATCTGATGGAGAGGCAAGTTGTTGTTGCAATTTGCTGCTGCTGATGTCGAAGACGTCATCGCTTCAGCAGGCAGCGTGGCTGAAGCGGTTTTTGTACGCCGCTTGACCAAATTCGGCGTACAATTTATTTGCTTTTATTCTCTTTGCTATAGTCGGTCCCGTATTTGCTGGGATATCCCCCGTTAGCTTTTCCTGCTCCATTTGGCGGTTTTCCCACTCGATGACATTAATAATTTCTCGATTGTGGAAAAAAGCCTCCAACAGTTCTTTACTCGGCCGGGATTTGAACCCGCCCTCTTGCGCTTGGCCGCCTGTCGCCACTACTAGTTCGGCTGCGGACCACTTAACAAACTCTTTTTATTTTATTTAGATTTTATGTTAAAATGAAAAAAAAATAATAAAAAGAAAAGCATACGCACATTTGGGAATCGAACCAGGGTAGCTCGGAGTACTTTTTTAACTTTTATTTAACTTTCAAATTCATTTTTTATTTGCTTAAAATATTAACTTACTACTAGACAAAATTGCTTAAATCTAACTTATCAATAACTGGTTTAGTTAATCTAACTTATCAGCCCTTAGGGGCGCTGTAAGCTTATATTTAGCTGTTTTAATTTGCCTTTGGGCTTAAATTTGTCGGTTTTTTTTATATTTAATTTTAATTAACAAAGATAGAATAAAAAACTTTCAATAGTGACTTTATAGCAGCCGAGTGTTATATGCACTGCACCAAATGGCTTATACAATTTCACTAAGACAACTTGCCCTTTGATTGCACTTTAAGTCACTGTAGGATTTTGTAAATCACTTCCGTTAACAAAGCCGTCTAACCACTTAGGGAGTTGGAGAGCGACTGATTATTATTACTTTTTCTTATTCCTCTTAGGATTAACGGTACGTACGTATATAGATCTTTTTCAAATATGCAATTTTGTTTCAAGTGATACACTTGCTCCAGTATCAACTAACATATTATGTGATTTACTCTTATAAATCATTTCTACATGAGGACATTATTGGCATTATTGAAGAAATATTTGCCTCACGCTTCTTTACTTCATTTTCTTGAGATGAATTTCCCTTATTACCATTATTTCTGCATTTATTTGGATTTTGATTTCTATTAAACTTTTTATTACTTTCTTGATATGAGAAATTTCTATTTCCATTTTCATTCGAAAAATAATTTTTTCTTGTACTAGCATTTTTATTTCTGTAATAGTTTTTAGACATGTGACCTAAACGACCACAGTTAAAACATTTTACCAAAGTATGGTTTATTTTTATTAAATGCCTATCAGTGTATTCTCTATTGAAATTATTTTCCTTGGGTTTATTATAATAAAATCCTAAATGGATTTCCTCTTCCATAGCTAGTTGACTAGCTTAAGAAAGGGATTTGGGCGCTGAGTGTTTACAAACGTCCCTATATCCCTTTTTAATCCAGAGATGAATGCATAAAGCATGTCCCTTTAAATACCTAACATTTGACCATCGTATGATGGGTCATCTGAGTTCTCTATAAACAACGCTTGTATTTTTCTTCTAGTGAGAGTTTCGCACCTCTGTGTGAACTGAATCACTGTCTCACTAACGTTTTGTTTGAGCTTTGTCATTTCTAAACGAAGTTGTAAACCTACCCTATTTAATTCATCTTGAGTTCTTCCCAAGTATTCATTTTTTTATGCATCAATAAAATTTCAGCATTTCGCTATATACGGCTCTTTATTAAGGCAAGAAGTAGCACTTTTTGTTTTTCAGATGCCAACATCATGGCATTATCACAATTTTGAATAAAATTGTGAGCTTTCATAGCATCGCAATTGATGTGAGGAATTATTTTAATAAGATCGCTTAGGCTTAAATCATTATCATGTATATTACGATTAGTCGGAAAATTATATGGATTTGTCAAATAATTTCCCACATTAAAAGAAAAACTTCTTAAATTTTCAAGACCTGTATCTATCGTATTCTCAATCTTCTCAATCTTCTCATCCTTTCCATTCTATAATTCTTTCTTTGTTTCATTGTTTTTCTTTGGAATAGCTCCTCTGTCATTAATTTGAATATTTCTTATTTTTTTTATTGCGTCTTGCACTGTAGGTGATTTTTCTTCTTTTTCTAACTTTCCCTCTTCTTCGAAGATACGTCAAAATAAATTTCTTCTGAGATTTCTATTATCATAAAATACTACATAATCCTCTTCTATATCGTCTCGACTTAATTTTTCGTTATCTAAAATTTGACCTAACGTGAGCGAAATTATACTTCCACTGTCTTTTGCTATACAAGTGAATTCTTTGCTTAATAGCTCTTTACTAAATTCGAATAATGATTTTGAACTTGCCATATTTGTTTATTTATTGTAATATCTATATTTCGAAATTATTATTATTTTTTTTAATCTTGTGTATACTATTTTTGTATTTACGTCTGAGACAACGTATTGCACGTTTCGACATGTGCTTGTTTAAAAATTGTCCTAAGCTTAGTCGCTTTGTTGACTAAATGCTTCTGATTTTTATTCAAAATATTTTTTCCTCTTTCAACAATTTGACTGTATTTCTCTTCTTTTTCTTTCTTTGATAAGTATTTTGTTTCTACCTGACATTATTTAATACATATCTATTCAAAAAACTTACATAAAATTTTTCATTTTATCGGGTGATGTTTTCCTCTGCTTCACGCCTTTTTCCCTTGTTGTCCTGTTGTCCTGCAGTCAATAGTTTTGCGATTCCTCGTTGTTGTTGTTATGCCCTTCCTGCTGTCAAGAGTTCTGCGTTTCTTTAAGCTCGGTCCTATTGTGTTTCATTCATATTTTTTTTCACTTTTTCGAATTTTTGATACACTTTAAGATTTCAAGGTTGTATCTCGACTTATTATAATGTTCTATGTTCTTTTTCTTAACGAATTGTATGACGTTTTCAAAGAAATTTAGAGTAACGCCTCGAAAAGAACTAGATTTTTTTTTATATAAAAAAAGGAGACTTCTGTTTTAATCAGTCACAATTTTTATGCGTATGATTATAAATGGTGTCTTCATGTCTAGGATTCACATATATCACACGACGTCGACGCACTCCGAACAATTTTATATAAAAATATGGTATCCCACCGCTGCCACAAAATTTGTTACGCGTAGTTTAAATGAAAAATTAAAAGAATTGACCAGTGATATGATCACGACCGCTTTATTGTGAGTTCTGCTTTAGACTGACTTAATTATAAAACACAATAATGCATCAAGCTCAAACTGATATATGTCTACATACATACATATATGTAGTTTATATACGAGATACATTTTATCTCGTTTGAAGTGCTATATATAAAAACTTTGAGAGGAATTTTAATGTGGGACGTTAGTAAATAATCTGCAACACTTGAGGAGTGTTCGATTTCAAGCAACGACAAGTCTTATCGTAAAAGACTTTGTTTATATGAAGTATACAAAGATGCTGCTAACTTACAGTTAATGATTGGGCATCGACAATTTATTGGTATCGACAATTTTATGGTGTCGAATACTTTATTATGCATATCATACTGGCCTGTCGAAAATAAGTTTATTCGTTTCGCTTTGTTCCTCAAGTTTTGAAAGACTATTCGAAAAAACGTTGGAAACGGGGTCTGGTGAAATATTTTCACCGGATACTGTAGCTTGGGCATAAGTTTGTACATTTAGTTTTGGATGTACAAGATCCGATCGTATTTCTGTTGGCCGAGGTATTTGTTAAATTTTTGTTTTCGATTGTTGCCTGCATTGAGGCGAAGTTTAGGCGAACTTTAAAGCTTTTTCATAGTTAAATTTAACTTCTGTACAATTTTATTAGTAAGTTTCATCCGTCTTTTTCGCAATTCTTTAGCTACTTCGCAGCCGCGGTAACTTGCGGGATGATCGCCTTTACAAATAATGCAAATAGTAGGAGTTTTCTTATCTGACCCGCAATCTACCGACAGATGATTTCCGGCACATTTTACATACCGCGCCTGTTTCTGACAATTGGTTTTCGTATGATTATATCCTTGGCAGAGCTGCCAATCCTTACGCATTGGTTCGATTTTTACAACAATATTGAGTATTAGTTTTATATCATAAATTTTTTTCCGACTTTCTGTTTTATCGAAAGTGAGTATAAATAAAGGCAGAGCGCGTTTTATTAAATTTTCTTCATCCTCTTTTTGCTGTTTGTTTCGCTTGACTATCTATAACGCTTGGCATCTATAACTTTATATTGTCTGTTTTTCAGGTTGCTAACTATGTCATCCTTTAGGCACGATGAATGTATCCCTCTGGCTACAAAAAGTAAAGGCCTTTCAGATTTGTTCTCAAATGAATACCATTCAATTTTAACGGTATTTAGCTTCCGAGATAATAGACGGTAACTTTCTGGATCTTTTACGCAGACTTTCCATGGATTTTTTTTAATGAAGTTACTTAGCCTGATCAAGGTATGCAACTTGTTATAGTTGTATATGCCGATCACATTAATTGGCGGTGGGGGCCGTTGTTGTAGTTGTTTCGCGTAGTTAGTATTCTCTTTATCGTGGTTTATTAGTTCAGGTGAGGATATAGCTTACCTTTTTTTCACCGGTGTTTTGCTTAGAATCCAGTCGGTTTCGAGACCTCATTACTTAATTTTCGTTCATTACTTAATTTTAATGAACTATATACGGTCATGTTTTCATCCTTAAGGTGGAGAATTTCTTTCCGAAAGCCTTCGCAGAGCAGTTCGACCTTGTTTAGCCTAGTTCGAAGAACGTCGTTTTCGTCATCAAGGCTTTTTATTTTCTCTGAATCTCGTTTTTCGTGAGCCGAGACTCCTGGCGTTCTCGAGCTCGTGGAGACGCATACAATTTTTTGAGGTCCAGATGTAGTTGACCTCGTTACCCTTGAACTTTTTCCGAAAGGGTTACAAAGTTGCAATAATTGGCCCTCCACAGAATCCGTAGAGTCGACCTACGAAGAGGGAGTGAATCTTAGTCACCTTCTACAACAGGCATGCCTTGTGTCGGGTATATTCTAACCCCTAACCCGAAGGGGGTATACAAATGGTTATTGTATATAAACGCCTTTAAAATGGGCTTGGGTTAAAATGGGCTTGGGCCTTTAATTTTGAGCTAGCATGATGAAATTTAATACACGTGTTTGTTGTTGCTCCCAGCAGAAGAGATATACGATGTACATAATATAGAAAATATTGTTCA
This sequence comes from Rhingia rostrata, assembly GCA_949824845.1. Lineage (NCBI taxonomy): Eukaryota > Metazoa > Arthropoda > Insecta > Diptera > Syrphidae > Rhingia > Rhingia rostrata. The sequence continues at coordinate 23,720 of CATKWC010000277.1, read as the reverse complement.
GCATGTCCGTCAAAATCTTTTATAGTTCTACAAAAAACCACCTTTTCATTTGCATATGCCTTGGGGTACGGAATACAAATGCTTTTTGTTAGAAAAAAAAACCGTTAGTTCGTTTGTCTGTAGGTCACCGGATTTGAGGCCATGAATTGTGAGCAAAGATAACTAATTAAATTTGTACTTGATGTTCGAACAAGTTTAAAAATTTTCAAAATCCGTTTTTTTGGTCGAACGGTTAAAGGATTTTACAAAGTGACAGAACATGATATAAAGACAATCTCAATATCCATATTTTGCCTACTTCTTTAAAGAAAAAAACACCGAAAATTCAAATTTAATGGAGAATGTTTATTATCATTTGAAAGAACATTCTTTGGCATTTATTTTTTGAAGATTATGTCTATCAAATGTTGGCCGTTGCTACGTCGCAGATGGTCCATCCGTTGAGTCCAATTTTAGATCACTCGTCGAGCATTTCGACTGGTAACTAGCGAATGACACGCGTGATGTTTTCCTTCAAGTGATGCCGGGTTTGTCGGCATAAGCTTTTGACTTTACATATCCCCACAGGAAAAAGTCTAATGGTGTGATATCACACGATCTTGGTAGCCGGCCCAAAACGTGAAATTATGTGCTCACCGAAATGTTCTCTCAATAAGTCCATTGATTGAAGCGATGTGTGGGAAGTGGCGCCGTCTTGCTGAAACCAAATGTCGCCGCAATCACGAGCTTCAATTTCAGGCATCAAATAGTCGGTTATCATGGCACGATAACGGTCGCCATTGACGCTTACGTTCGCACCGGCATAATTTTCAAAGATATATGGACCGATGATTCCACCGGCCCACAAACCACACCAAACCGTTGTTTTTTCTCGATGAAGTGGCAGTTCTTCAATCTCTTCAGGTTGCTCTTCGTCCCAAATGCGGCAATTTTGTTTGTTTACATACCCATTGAGCCAGAAATGGGCCTCATCGCTAAACAAAATTTGCCTCGAAAACGTCGGATCTTCTTGGAACTTTTCAAGAGCCCATAGAACGAAGCGATGTCGCTTGGGAAGGTCGAGCGGCTTCAGTTGTTGCACAAGCTGTATTTTGTACATTTTCAATTTAAGATCTTGACGTAAAATGCGCCAAGTCGTTCCATACGTCAATCCGAGTTGCTGCGAAAGGCGCCGAATCGACTCTCTACGGTCTTCGTGTACACTCTCAGCTACGGCCGCTATATTTTCTTCACATCGTGCTGGACGTGGTCTATTCGGTCGAATATTATCCAATAATAAATGCTGGGTCTCAAAATGGGTGATGGTGTTGCGAATAGTACGCTCAGTAGGCCGATTATGTTGACCATAAGTTGAGCGAAGTGCACGAAACACATTCCTCACAGAACGTGAATTTTCATAATAAAGTTGAACAATTTGTAAACGTTGTTCACGCGTAAGTCTTTCCATCATGAAATGCCAAAGAATACTAAACAAAAATAACATGACAGCATGACACGACTCACACGTGATCTGTCAAAAAAAGCTATTGAAAAAAGTATCTCTACTTGGATCACCCGTTATTCCGTACCCCAAGGCATATGCAAATAAAAAATGTAATTTTGTAGGTTTTATTGCGGATATAAGTATTAACCGATTCACAAACTATGTATCAATACTTATACTTAAACTTCTGGGAGAACAAGAGATTTTTTGTTATTACTACGTGTTAGCTTCTGCAATCGGAAGGTCAAATATTTCATTACCATGTGTTCGCGAGCTAAAGATTTTACGTAGTTTTATGATTCTTTTTTCAGTGTCAGGCCGATGTTAATTTTTTCCCCAATCAAAAAGTTTATGTTTTTAAAACTAATGACTTAATTGATTCATGAATTTATTATAAACAATTAAGAATTTTTCGTGGTATATAACTGTCGGCTAATGTAGAGAACACACACAAGCTTGTGCAGTGGAGTAGTACTCCACATTTGCCGTCTGTTTCTTTTGAAAGATAAATTGATTTAATATTTTCCTGTTCTTATTTAAAATTAATTTAAATGACGAGAAAAATATATATTATTATTTTTATTATTTATTTATTTATTTCTGCTGTTATTAATCTCAGTGCGGTAATTTTGAGCACTACTCCACATTGCCCGCTCTATAGGCCACACATTACCCGCCACTTTTGTAAAAGGTCAATTTTGCACTATTCTAAAACTTTTGCAAACATTTAATTTATTTGAGGAAAATTAAGTACAAGTATAAGTAAATGGTGTCCCCAAAGTTTCAAAGAACAATTAAACTTTATGCATTTTCGAAATAAACTTTAGTTTTTAAAAAAGGATTGGATAGGATACTCAACATTACTCGAACTTACTCTACTTGGTATCCATTCAATAACTAACAAGTGGATTGCATCTTACCTAAGTGATAGGAAGCAGTTAATTACAATAGGACACATATTTTCGAGGTAGCTGTTTCTGCATTAGAAAAAAAATGCGGAAATAAAAATCAAACGCGTTTCTACGCTTAACATATTCAATAAATGGTATTGAACTAATATATAACCGGTTCGTTAGTAATTGGTTTAGGAGTTGACATACCGTTCTTTTGTGATAACCTGTGAAGACTGACTGCTGATAGAAACTTATGAGAAGGCTACAATCCGCTGTGTACATCAAAATCTTTTATGGTTCAGAAAACAACGTTTTTCTAATGCATATGGTATGGGGCAGAGTATACAAATGGTTTCTTTTTGGAAAACGCCTCTAAAATGTGGGCGTGGGTTAAAATGATATCTGGACGAAATATTTAGGTTATCATAACAAACAACTTTCCATCACGTTAATATTTCAAAATATTACGGAAAAAGGTTTTAAACGAAAACGGCCCCAAATAATGGGCATGGCAAAAAACTTTATGCAGTCGAAATGTAGGTATTGAGATTGTCTAAATATCATGCCTCGATACATTTTCAACTATCCAAACCGTTTGGCCAATAACAATGTTTTAATGAAAAGAGGGCCGGGAGTGGTAGCAGGCAGATTTTGAAATATTTTCATACTTGATCTGCAGCATCAGACGGGGATCCTATTTACCAAAATTCATCATCGTACCTCAATACTTAAGAAGAAACATATATAAAAGCTAAAATCCACTGTGTGGATCGTTTAATACCCTATCCTTAAAATTAATATCCTTAAAATGTGGGTTTGAAAGCAAATAAATATTAAAATTGAAATTGTCGCAACACATTGTTCAGACAGTTTATCAAAATCTTGTATGGTTCGACCAAAAACAACGTTTTTCTCCTGCAATGGTATGGCTTAGGGTTTGTTTTTGGTACGAAAACGAATCCAAAAAGCGGGCGTGGTTAAAAATGAAATATGGAATGTTTATATTACCAAAAACAATTATTTTGCTTCAAAATTTCATCGAAAGCTACTGAAAGCGACCCCAAAAAGTGGGCGTGGCAAAAAACTTTGTATGGGCGAAATATAGACATTAGGATTGTCTAGATACAAAGTCGAGACACTTCCTCAAAATGTTAAATGGTTTGGCCCAAAAATTAGGTTCTTCTAAAGAGGGGCGTGGCAGTGTGCGTATTTCAAACACGTTTACACTTGTTCCTAGCTTAAAATTTAATACCCAAAAAACGGTTACCTACAGACGGACGGATGGCCGGTCGGAAAAACTGACATGGCTTAATCGACTCAGGCTCAATTATTTTTCTATGTTACAAACTATAAATCAAAACTAAAACACCCCTATTGGATAGGGTATAAACATACGAGAAGGCTGCAATCCGCTGTGTGGATCATTTAATACCCTATCCCATCCCATCCTTAAATTAAATATCCCCAAATTTTTGGCTTTATGGGGATGAAATATAGAATCTCATCGTCACAACATTGTTCAGACAGTTTATCAAAATCTTTTATGGTTCGAAAAAAAAATATTTTTTTTTAACGCCTCCATAAAGTTGGCATAGCCAATGATTCTGCATTAACATTTTTTCGAAATGTTTAAAACTTTTCGGAAAAAAGTTTTTACTGGAAACACCCTTAAAAAACGGGCGTGGCAAAACCTTTATATCTAGCAAATATAGATATTCAGGTTGACTACATTTGTTGTTCAGGTACTTTTTATAAATTCGCTACTGTTTGTCCAAAAATAAGGTTTTTTTAAAAAGTGGGCGTGGAAATGTGCGGATTTAAAAAATGCTTACACTTGTTTGAACAGCACTTACAAGGATCACAATTTAAGGCCCAGAAACCGGTTACCTACAGATGGACGGACCGACGGACGGACAGACATACATGACCTAATTGACTCAGCTACCGATTCTGAGTGGATCCATATACTTTGAGATAAACCTAGATAAATTATTTCACTATGTTGCAAACTATGTATCAAAACCAATGTACCCCTATGGGATAGGGTATACTAAAGTTTTAATTTGTGATTGCTTATTATGTCACTCTAGGACACTCTTCTTCTTCTAATACTAGAAGATTGGCTCTTATTGGCTTTAACTTGGCAATGCCCAGTGGTTGTAACTCTGACGACACATCAAGTGCTTATTTTTAACCACCAAGTGGTGACCATCAGGTACTGGCCTTATCCAACCGGATTTGACTGGCTAAACGATAAGCGCGAGTTTTGATAACACGACGAAAAACAGCAAACATTAAACAGTCAGGTCAGAATGGCACGGAATGAATACCAAGCGAACCTCGACAAGCTGCATCGACATATTCGGACAACAGGTTGTCTAGGAGAAAGTGCTAGTCAGGCCCCTAGAATAGAGATGGTGGCGGATGAACCGAAAGGCCCACGGAAGCTCTCAGTCCTGCATTGGATACTGATTGGCCCGTGCCTTCGGATATCTAATAAATTTGAACTGGTCCTCCAGGTTGGGGGTTGTGCTTTAGGTTAACTTCCCATCTATGAAAAAAACTAACGGCTACGAAGCAACCGATAGCCTGGGAAATGACTGATTTTATTGTTGACGACCCTGATAAACGAAGAAAGGACAACGACTTTCGGGTCTGCACCTGGAACATTAAACAGGAGAGCTGCTTACAAGGATCACAATTTAAGGCCCAAAAACCGGTTTTCTACAGAAGGACGGACTATATTACAAACTATGTATCAAAACTAATATACCCCTATGGGATAAGGTATAAAGATCAAGAAAATCGTGCGATAGAGGCTATAGAGAGGTGCCAACTCAGGAACAATGTTCGTAAGTTTTACCAAAATTTAAAACGTCAAAGCAAAGGATGCAATGCTCGAACAGAATCCTGTTAAGATGAAAAAGGAAATAACGTAGTTGAGACAGACCAAAACGGCGATGACGAACAACATTCCGCTGTCAGGCAGAACGAACCATTCAATATGGGCAACGACAGCGAAAATTGACAACCACCCGCCCTGAGTGAAAGGAGGATAGCAATATCTAAACTGCAGCTTAATAATGCTGCCGGAAATGACGGCCTTCCCGCCGAGCTTTATAAAACCACGGAGATGACTTGGTAAGAAACATCCACCAATTCATAAGCCAGATCTTGTCGGTAGAATGTATGCCCGAAGAATGGAACCTCAGCAACGTCTGCCTAATCCACAAAAAAGGAGACGCTCTAAAATGCGCCAACTACAGAGGCATGAGCCTCCTCAACATCGCCTATAACATCCTAGATGCCGTAATATGTGAACGCCTGAAAAACTTTACCAACAACCTGATAGGCCATTATCAGTGTGGTCTTAGTCCAGAAATGTCAACAACCGATCAGATTCTTACACTTCGTCAGATCCTGGAAAAAGCCCAAGATGTACAAATCGATACCCACCACCTATTCATCGATTTGAAAGCCGCATGCGACAGCATTTATAGAGACGAACTATACAGAGCCATGGCTAGTTTTGGTATACCGTCCAAACTCGTCCGTCTGTGTAGGATGAGGATGGAGAATTCTTGCTGCTCCATCATGGTCGAAAACGACCTCACCGACACATTCGATACCAAAAAAGGATTGAGGAACGGAAATTTGCTTTCATGTGACTATCATGTGATTTTCCTAAAATCGGAACAACTACTACTGTTTTGGAATTATAAACCGAAAAGTCGATTTGATACGACGACAAAAACTGACTTTTAATTCGAAATTAAGAGAACTCTTCGATTAAACAAAATTTATAAAAAGAAGTTTATTACAGACTATGTTACCAATAAAGATGATGTTAACTGCTTGATGGTTGAAACTAAAGAGACGAGCTCTGTACAGAAAATAGTTAATTTGACATAGCGAATGACGACACAAAGCAAAATGGAAAAAGAGAGTGAGCGACAATTCAAGCATACGTTACACATTTTGAAACAGGGTGTTTTGTTTGTACAATTTTTTGTCGATATGCGACCAAATAAGAACAAAAAAAATAATTTAACTAAGAAACAAATAATAAAGTAATTAAGTAGCGAACATTCAGCCCCTCCCCCCTGAAAGACTACGTTTTTTCTGAAAATGGTAGGGTAGCTAATTTAATAATAGGTCGAAAAAATTCGCCGGTTTGAGTGGTGATTGTAGCTACTCGTTTGCGTTGGTCTCTTCCAGGGTGAACGATCTTTACTCGCCCAAGTATCCATTTTGAGGGTGGTAGATTCGGGTCCGGAGCATGACGACATCACCCACCTGCATATCTTCCTTGCGTTTTGCCATTTGGGGCGCTGTTGAAGAGAGGTCAGATACTCTGCATGCCACCGCTTCCAAAAGCCTTGTAAGAGATTCTGTAAGAGAAGCCAATTAGAGTAGGGGCAAATAGATTGAGAACAAATATTTGGACGAGTAACAGCTATTAAAGTTTCACCAATTAAAAACGCTGACGAAGTGAGGTCCCCAACTAGTTCCAAATGAAGAGCCTTTGTTGTAAAACAAATAAAAACCGCGATGTAGCTCTTGACGAATTTCGGATTTCGTCCTCTAGCTAGGCGCAATGTTATAGGTCCATAGTCAACACCAACTTTACTGAAGGGCCTCGAAAACCGAACGCGCTCGGCGGGTAGATTTCCCATAAGTTGCGTTGATGTTGATTTTTGATGGCGGAAGCACTCGACGCACTCATGTACAACACTACGCAGTAGATTACGACAACCGACTATATAAAATTCTTGTCGAAGGATAGCGAACATTTGAGAGACACCGACATGGAGGTAGCGTTTGTGAATATCCTCTACAATTAGCTTTGCAAACCGAGTGTTTTATCAATTATTATTGGGTGCTTAACCGAAAATGATGTATTTGATTCTTGGATACGACCACCAACGCGAAGGACACGGTCTATATCCAAAAATGGAGTTAAGGATGCCAACTTGTTGCCTTTTTTCAAATTTTCACCTTGAATAATACTCCTTATTTCAGACGAAAAACAAACCGATTGGTGGAATTTGATAAGTGTTAGTTTTGCCGTCGAAAGTTCACTTGACGATAAGGATTGCTTATATCTTATGGCAGAGTTTGCACGCGAATTCGAAATAAACCGAAGGTCATATGCTATCACACGAATAGTCTTTAAATAGCGCGACGAGTTTTGAATTAGGGTTTCGATAAAGTTTGTATTTATATCCGAAACTAACACTTGAACGGGCAGAATTTTGCGTTCTTTAAGGTGTTCGACTGGTAAGTCCTTAGGCGATGGTATAATGTTCGGCTCATTATTTAGTAAATGAGCAGGTGAAATGCCACGAGATGCGCAGTCAGCTGGATTACGTTGGGATCGCACATGAAACCATGATTCTCTCGATATAGTGGAAAGAATTTCTGACGTGCGATTGGCTATAAACACTGACCACCTTTTTGGTAAAGCCGAGAGCCAATGAAGAACAATTGCCAAATCGGTCCACGCGAAAACTTGCATTTCTTTGTATTGCAAAGAAGTTTTATGTTTTTTCACCAAAAGAACTGCTCCACAAAGTTCGAGTCGTGGAAGCGAAACAACCTTAAGAGGTGCTACTCTGATTTTAGCGGCAACGATCGAGCAGGTACGGTAGAGTCCGTACTCCTGCAGTATACTACTGCCGCGTACGCGTCTAGCGAAGCATCACAGAATGCATGAAACTAAAAATTTTTTTAGATGTCCACATATTCCGTGAAATAGTTACAGCTTCTAGTGACGGAAGCTGATCTCGAATACAACGCGATTGATTTTCGAGTTCTGGCGATATGGAGTCATCCCAAGTATACTTTTTTCGCCAAAGCTCCTGAAAGAGTATTTTAATTGAGATGATTACAGGAGATAAAAATCCTAACCTTATAAGAAAAAGTATCTCGAGCAGGTGACCATTGTAAGCCTAGCAATTTGACAGAGTTGTCATCCTCAAAGTCCTTCGGAGACATTTCTCGTTGGTCTTCTGGTAAGCTTGACAAAAGTGGCCAGCAATTCGTGGTCCATTTTCGTAGGTTAAAACCCCCTGATTCAAGAAGGCGAATTAGTTCTATACGAAGGGAAGTAACTTCATCAATTGAATCAGCTCCGGTCATTACGTCATCGACGTAGAAATCGTTGAGCAATATTTCAGCCGCGTGTGGATAAGTATCCATAGAGTCGAGTGCAAGTTGATATAGTGTACGTACGGCCAAGAAAGGAGCACACGCAGTGCCATAAGTAACAGTTGAAAGACGATAGTGTTTCAATGGTTCTTCTATAGATTCTCTCCAAAGAATCCGTTGAAAGTCTGCGTGATTTCTGGTTACACGAATTTGCCGAAACATCTTCTCTATATCGCCCGATAGAGTATAGAGGTGACGACGGAATCGAATGCAAATAGAGAAGAGATCGCGTTGATATGTTTGACCGATTAACAGCGTTTCATTAAGCGACTTGTGGTTACCAGCCTTAGCTGATCCGTCGAAAACTACTCTTACCTTCGTTGTGCTACTGTCTTCCTTTATCACGGCATGATGAGGGAGATAATAGCATTTATTTGATGGTTTGGCTATTTCATTGGGTGGTATTTCTTCCATGTGCCCAAGACTTTGGTATTCTTCCATGAATGCGACATATTTTTCGCGAAGATGCTTATTGGACGAGATTTTTCGTTCAGTGTATTTGAACCGATTAAACGCGAGAGTTAAACTGTTTCCGAAATCAGTATCTTCTTCCGACTTAAAGGGCAACTGGACTAAATATCTGCCATCAGGTAAACGAGAATGCGATCTAGCAAAAATATCCTCAGCGCGTTGGTCTTCGACAGATAAATTGGGCTCTTGAAATACTTCTTCAAGTCTCCAAAAACGCGCAAGATCAAACTCAAGTGTTGTATCTAATTGAGTGCAATAAGAATCAACTCTATGAGCTGTCAATGAATTAGAAGTGGCTATACTGCCAGAAACCACCCAACCAAAAATTGTTGACCTTGTTGACCATTAACTGGTGATCCATTGAGTACGCTGAATACTTTATCAGCGCCGATCAAAATGTCAATATGACTTGGAAGGTTGAATTTTGGATCTGCTAATGTGTACGACGAAAGAACTTTCATGTCGGAAATTGTAGACACAAAACCCGGTATAAGCGATGTTATTTTTGATATAACGTAGCACTGAATCTCAACAGATTGATTGCTAACGTGCGAAAAAAGTTGAATTGTAACAACTCCGTTTGTTACTAATGCTGATATTGAGCCAACACCTGAAACAGGAATACGAGCAGACGTCCTAGACAGGCCCAAACGTTGAACTGTTTGCTCTGTAACGAATGAGAGTTGAGACCCTGAATCCAAAAGCAACCGAATGTTCTGGAGAACTCCTTGCTTGTCATGAGCTCGAGCTATAGCAGTAGGCAAAACCGTTTGAGTAGAACGAATGGATTTAAACGAATTGTCTGCAGTATGAGAGCAAAGCAAAGTTGATGATTTTGTTGCTTGTGATTGGTTCAAAGTTGAATGTAATTCTGAGGGAGTTGAAGTGACGAATGTGTGTGTTGAAGTTGACGATGACGACGAAGGTGATGTGGAATTATATTGCAAATTAGACGAGGATGACGAAGCAGCGGATGTAGAGGTTGACGACGAGGAAGATGGATGAACGAGAGTATGATGACGCGAACTGCATGTTTTGCAACGATTATTCGACCGACATTTATTTGATGAATGTCCTTGACGTAGACAGTTATAACACAAGGACTGTTCTTTGACAAACATTCTACGATCATCAATTGAAAGAGCAAGAAAATGTTTACATTGCAAGAGACTGTGATCGAGTTTACATTTAGGGCAACCGTGTGTGGAATCTACCACATGTGTTCGAATGACCCCTTGAATTTTGCTTCGAAATTGTGTGGAACGAAATGGTGTATAACATGATTCGAGACAAACGCAACGGCTCTGTAAAAAGTCTAACATTTCCTTAAATGTTGGATCATCTTTTGACCCAATTAATTCAGACCAAGCCTGCTTGGTTTCTGGATCTAGTTTTTGGAGTAAAATGTAGATGAACGAATGGATTTAAACGAATTGTCTGCAGTATGAGAGCAAAGCAAAGTTGATGATTTTGTTGCTTGTGATTGGTTCAAAGTTGAATGTAATTCTGAGGGAGTTGAAGTGACGAATGTGTGTGTTGAAGTTGTCGATGACGACGAAGGTGATGTGGAATTATATTGCAAATTAGACGAGGATGACGAAGCAGCGGATGTAGAGGTTGACGACGAGGAAGATGGATGAACGAGAGTATGATGACGCGAACTGCATGTTTTGCAACGATTATTCGACCGACATTTATTTGATGAATGTCCTTGACGTAGACAGTTATAACACAAGGACTGTTCTTTGACAAACGTTCTACGATCATCAATTGAAAGAGCAAGAAAATGTTTACATTGCAAGAGACTGTGATCGAGTTTACATTTAGGGCAACCGTGTGTGGAATCTACCACATGTGTTCGAATGACCCCTTGAATTTTGCTTCGAAATTGTGTGGAACGAAATGGTGTATAACATGATTCGAGACAAACGCAACGGCTCTGTAAAAAGTCTAACATTTCCTTAAATGTTGGATCATCTTTTGACCCAATTAATTCAGACCAAGCCTGCTTGGTTTCTGGATCTAGTTTTTGGAGTAAAATGTAGATGAGCCACGGATCACGATCGTTTGACTCGAGTGAATTTAGCTAACGAATTACTTCATGCGCACCATCAGTAATTTTACGTAAAACTATCACGTTTGAAGAATTTACTGTGGGCAACGATAACAACGATTGGATGAATGATTGAACAATAATAGTGGTTCTATCATATCGGCTTTACAATCGATCCCAGGCTTCTAGACAATTCGTATCAGTATTCGCAATGTGTTTCAAAAGATTGCTTGCTTCTCCACTTAAGAAAGTTTTTAAGTATTGGAGTTTTTGTGTCGAAGTTAGAGATGCATTGCAATCTATTGAACCCTGAAAGGAGTCCCTAAATGCAGGCCAGTCCTTATAATCGCCTGAGAATGATGGAATTGATAAATGAGGCAGCTTAACTGAAGTCGGAACACTTGAAGAATTTAGCTCGCTGAGTCGCTAACTTTTCAATAACTGAATCGTTGGATTTACTTGAATTAATGCTCATTTTATTTACTTGCAAAAAGTTCGATAATATTGCATGCGCAACAAAATACTTTGTTTCGTACTCCTCATATTCCGGTTCAGGATCTATGTAATTTGGATATGTCGAAAATTCAATTAACGCGTTTTGTAGCTCGTTAAACTCAATCCACGTTTTATTTAAACTGTCCAATCTAATCTCTAGCATTGAAACTGGTGTATTTGTATCTACCGTTTCTACAAAAGTCGCAGCACGAGATATTGCGGCTTTTGCACGACCGCCTTTCACCTTGATAAAATTCGTTTTTGGTTGACACACACAAAAAACGAAAAGAGATGCGAAAATAAATCTCACTAAATGCGCACATACTAGAGATCTAGATTTCTTTTAATATTATAACACTAGTTGAATTTTTTTTAATTGTTCAATTGTTCGATTTCAACAAGCACGTGTATGAACAAAATCAACGAATTGTCTTTCAATTTTCACGAAAATTGTCTATTTTTTCCGATTAAATTCGGCTGCGAAGGACCAAAATGTTTTTGAATTATAAACCGAAAAGTCGATTTGATACGACGACAAAAACTGACATTTAATTCGAAATTAAGAGAACTCTTCGATAAAACAAAATTTATAAAAAGAAGTTTATTATAGACTAAGTTACCAATAAAGATGATGTTAACTGCTTGATGGTTGAAACTAAAGAGAGCGAGCTCTGTACAGAAAATAGTTAATTTGACATAGCGAATGACGACACAAAGCAAAATGGAAAAAGAGAGTGAGCAACAAATCAAGCATACGTTACACATTTTGAAACAGGGTGTTTTGTTTGTACAAATTTTTATCGATATGCGACCAAATAAGAACAAGAAAAATAATTTAACTAAGAAACAAATAATAAAGTAATTAAGTAGCGAACAACTACCATAGGACGACGCCACGTTCGCTAGTATATAAAAGAAAGCGGCAAAAGTCGACGAATTCTAAACAGATAGAATGTATTCTTAATTCCCGCCATCTTTCTCCTTTTTCCGAAGATCCTTCTGACATTAAGCCCTTGACCCCTGGCGATTTTCTAACAGGTACTTCACTTGTAGCTATTCCAGAACCTGACTTGAGTGACAAAAGCATTTCATATCTTAGTCGTTTGCAGAGAGTTCAATGGCTTATGCAACAATTTTCGCACCGTTGGACAAGTGAATATTTCCACACCTTGGCAGTGTGCGGATTTCAAACACGTTTACATTTGTTCCTAGCTTAAAATTTAATACCCAAAAACCGGTTACCTACAGACGGACGGATAGACGGATGGACGGACGGAAAGACCGACATGGCTTAATCGAATCAGGCTCAATTATTTTTCTATGTTACAAACTATAAATCAAAACTATTACACCCCTATTGGGTAGGGTTTAAACATACGAGAAGGCTGCAATTTGCTGTGTGGGTCATTTAATACCCTATCCCATCCCTTCCTTAAATTAAATATCCCAACATTTTTGGCTTTTTGGGGATGAAATATAGAATCTCATCGTCACAACATTGTTCAGACAGTTTATCAAAATCTTTTATGGCTCAAAAAAAAACAACGTTTTTTTAACCGCCTCCAAAAAGTTGGCATGGGTTAAAAAACTATAAAAAAGAACTGTTTATATACCCATAGCCAATGATTCTGCATTAACATTTTTTCGATATGTTTAAAACTTTGCCGAAAAACGTTTTTACTGGAAACGCCCTTAAAAAACGGGCGTGGCAAAACCTTTATATCTAGCAAATATAGATATTCAGGTTGACTACATTTGTTGTTCAGGTACTTTTTAAAAATTCGCTACTGTTTGTCAAAAAATAAGGTTTTTCTAAAAAGTGGGCGTGGAAATGTGCGGATTTAAAAAATGCTTACACTTGTTTGAACAGCACTTACAAGGATCACTATTTAAGGTCCAGAAACCGGTTACCTACAGATGGACGGATCGACGGACGGACAGACATACATGACCTAATTGACTCAGCTAGCGATTCTGAGTGGATCCATATAATTTGAAGTATACCTAGCTAAATAATTTCGCTATGTTACAAACTATGTATCAAAAATAATACACCCCTATGGGATAGGGTATACAAAATCTTCAATTAAGAGAAAAAAATATTTTTACAAAATTTATAACATAATAATTTATAAATTAATAATCATGAAAATAAAGTTAATTTATTATAGAAAAAATGTACATAAATTCTTACAATAAAAAATTAATGAAAAAAAAATTAATTACAAAATCAACACGACTTCCACCTAGTGTTGAAGTAAAATTTAATAAATTACCCTAGGGGAAAAACTTGAACATTTAATAATTACATTCGTAAGTTATTCGAAGCAAAAGTAAAAAAACCCTATGAGCAATTATAATAATTCATAATACTAAAATCGAAATCGGAACAATGCAAGCTAGCGCTATACAAGTCCGAATTATACATTCCTTTCTGAAGTTATCTTCTATTTTTACCACGATGCAGTGTTGAGAAAATTGATTTCAAAAACTTGCTTTATTTCCTTGGAAAGCGTTTTGTCATCGTAGGGGACTTTAATGAAAAACATACATTCTGGGGATCTAGATGCATATCACAGAAATGTAGGATGCTTTACGATACAATGTAGCTAGAAAGTACAATGCCGAATTTAATTCTATGGGAGAACCAACTAACTAGCCAAATGGTGTTACAAAAATATCATATATGATCGATTTTTCATCGTAAAATATATGCAGTCCAATCGAATAAAAGTTGAGGAATGCTTTGATCTGTGTTGTAGAACGAGGGTAGATTCTGATTGGCTTTAACTTGGCAAAGCCCAGTGGTTGTAACTCTGACTACACATCAAGTGGTTATTTTTAAACTCCAAGTGGTAGCCGTCGGGTACTGGTATCATCCAACCGGATTTGGCTTGCTAAACGATAAGCGCGATTGTTGATAACACGACGAAAAACAGCAAAACATTAAACAGTCAGGTCAGAATGGCACGGTTGTAACCGAGTACATAAAATATAATCGCAACGAGGTTCTATACAATGGGGCTCAGTTGAATAGAATTGACAATTTCCTGATTAATGTGACGCGAAGGCACGCTGCCAGGGCGATGGCTAGCGACAACAGCCTAATCTTTGGGGATTATTACCCCAATGGTTTGTACATGGAGAGCGCGCTCATATCAGGCTTTATTCCACCAGAGGCATTCATTTACATCGATTCGTTAGGGTTAGTACACGACAGGAACGGTATCACGGTTGTATACCACCGCTATCGTGACGCGCGGGACAAACGGTTAATCCGTGATGGGTACGTCGACAATGCTCCGGAGCTCCTCCGCTTTTGCATGGCGGTATCGGATCGCGATTGGATCGATGCTGCAAAACAGCGCACTGAATTCTGGTGGCTATATGAGGAAGGTGATTCTGCACTTAATCAGGACTTTGCGGAATTTAAGTCCAACGCCATAGATAAGATTTTAAAATTAAGAACAAGGTCTGGGGCGGGGCTTGTGCACCATATTGGCGTACAATATGGTTGAACGTAGGCTGCCGTGGGACCGAAAAACTCTATCAGGATGGCGACCCCTCGGGGCATGTGCAACGAGGGCTCGTTACCCCGATTATAATTAAGTTAGGTTTAAGTAGCTAAGTAGTCTTAAGTTAGGTTTATGTAGCTTAAGTAGTCTTTAGTTAGGCTTAAGTAGTTTAAGTAGTCTTAAGTTAGTTATATTCTAGAATAAGCGTTTTTACAAAACAAAACAAAGTCACTATACGAAGTTTTCTATTTTTTTTTGTAAATTAAAATTAAATATAAAACAAAATAACCGACAAATTTAAGCCTAAACGTAAAATAAAACAACTAAATATAAGCTTACAGCGCCCACAAAGGACCGATAAGTTAGATTAAGTAAACCAGTTGTTGATAACTTAGATTTAAGCATTTTCGTCTAGTAGTAAGTTAATACTTTAAATACAAAAAAAATGATTTTGAAAGTTAACAAAAAAATGCCTTCGCCTGTTGAGTGGAAGGTTGCGCTTTCGGTCCAGCCAAAATCCATTTAACTTTTATTTAAAAGAAATAAAAAAGGTCGGTTAATATACCCAAAAGTATATCTTGAATTTCTTCAAATTTAACGAACACAAGTAAAAGTGACTTCCCGGAGTAGTTCGGAAACCACCCATGGATTAAGTCTCCAAAACATCCAAAATCTTTCCTATCCTCTTCTCTATCGCTCGTACTGTGGTTACATATAAAGGGTATTTTAACCCTTTAACGTGTAAATTAAAGGGTGATCCATTTCCAGGTTCCCAATTTTTTAAAGAAAAAAACACAGAAAATTCAAATTTAATGGAGAATGTTTATTATCATTTGAAAGAACATTCTTTGGCATTTATTTTTTGAAGATTATGTCTATCAAATGTTGGCCGTTGCTACGTCGCAGATGGTCCATCCGTTGAGTCCAATTTTCGATCACTCGTTCGAGCATTTCGACTGGTAACTGGCGAATGACACGAGTTAAATGCTTTTTAAATAAATAAAAAACTGTTTGACCTTTCATATACAGTTCGTTTATTTTTTTTTCGTAGAAGTCCGCCGTCTAAGCGTCACTGCAACTTACTAGAATGTTGGTATATGAATTAATGGTAGTGTGTTCAACATTTGTATTTGGTTTTTATTTGCAATATTTGCTGACTGCTGTTGGCCGCTGTTGAACTTCACTTCCGTTGGTTTGGCTGATGTAGCGGAAAATACAATGGGTTGATGTTCGTTGTTGACTTCCGTTGATGTTGCACATCCTCGGTTTGAATAAAAATTTTCCCGAATTCTTCTAGTAAATCCATTTTCTTTATTTACAATCTTTACATTCACATTTCTTTTTCTAAACCAAAATATAAACATAATTATAGCTAAAATAAATAATATACAAAGTGTGGCGTTTATTCCATACGAAATATTTTTATGCCATTTTAGTTCCTTAATTTCTTTAATGTTTTCAAAGTTGTTATTTACAATTTTTTCAGAAGTAATCATTTCAACTTTACTATAATTATATATATTACTTGGATAAAAAAATCGGTCTTTGATGATTTGTTTCTGATTATTAAATGTTTCTTGATATAATTCTATTTCACAATTGTAAAAATTAATTAGGTTATTTTTATTTAAAGTTATATTTCTGTCATCGCAGTTTTGTTTCAATTTTTCTTGCACAGCATTTTTTATTATAATTGTCTCATCGTCTAATGACTCAATTTTAGTTCCGTTATTATATTTAGATTTACATTGATTTTTTAAAACACAGTTCTTACTAGCTTTTAAATCTTTTAACATAGAGTTTTCCTTATAATTAAACGTTTTATTTTCTATTGTAACAATATATTCATTAACTTCATCTCTCTCTAAATAATCTTTATTCGGCATTGGAGTTATAAGTTTTAAATCTGTTTTAATATAGTTCTTTGGTATCTTAACAGCAATAACTAATGATTGATCTTTATATTTTAATATTCCGACTTTAACTAATTTTAATTTATAGAAATCGATATCATACAATTTCATTTCTTTTGCAGTAAAAATACTCGGATGAATAACATTATTGTTTTGCGGAGGCAATATTGTCTTGAATTTGATCTACTTTATTTTATAAATATTGTAATTTTAACATTTGATCTAAATACATTGAATGTCTTTTAATTTGACCATTGTCTTTCCTAATTAATTGAAGTACATGTAGTGTTTTATTTCTGTCTTCCTCTATTGCCATTCTGAGTATATTGAATGAGTCATTAAAATGAGTGTTTATTGAAATTTGTTTGTTTAAATTTGTAATAGCGTTATGATTATTTTTTTCATTAACTTCTAATTTTTCTAATATCTCTTGCCTATCATTGTCGTCCATTGTTCCGAACAACCACTTATGGAGGGTGCCTACTAAATTAATCAGTCCTCTTTTTGTCTATTTTCTTTTGGAATTATAGATGAAATTTTAGCTCTAATATTTAATATTACTTCGCTTAGTAGTTCTTTACTGTCAATATCTAATTTTTCAATATTAGTTTCAATTTGGCTAAGTATGTTGTTTATGTCTATGGGATTGATTACATGTAAAATTGTATTCGTTTCATTAACGATTGCTACTTCTTGAACTTTTACTATGGTGTATCCTATTTCTTCATGTATTGGACTAACTTGCAGTAGTCCCTGGGTTACTGAGATTGTTATTAGAAATATTATTGCCACGACCAGTATCTGTAAATTTTAAAGGTCGTTTAATGTTTGCCATATGTACATTTCTTAAAGATGTTAGTCTATAGTATGGTTCGTCTTTATGTCTAAGTCTTTTGTAGTTTCGTATATGCCCGGTAGATCTGTTTTCGTTGTATTGTTCTCTAGTCAGATTCCTTTTGTATATAATGTTTGACGTTTTTGATTCTTTTTTGTAATTCAGAACTGCTTATTTTTTCTTTTGCTTCTCTAGGAGTGCACTTAATAGTTGAGTGATATCGATCGTTATAGTTTAATATAACCATCTGTATCTTCATTTCGGTTGAGAGCTCCTTATCCTCGATCCCTGTTATTTTTTCTAACAAAGTTATGTGTAATCTCTCTATATCTGCGTTGCCAGTATGATTGTTTGGTTTCGTCAGATGAACCTCGACATTTTCATTTTGTAAATAATTAATTATTTGTTCTGCTCTGAATTCATTGTCCATTATTATTGTCTTTGGTTTCCCGAATTTTGCAAAATGTTCTATCATAAGTGCTTTCTTAGCCCTCCAATTTCTATCCATTGCATAGCGGCAGCGAATTTTGTTAATTTATCTATTGTCGTAACAAAAGCTTGTTTTTTTAAAATGAAACACATCTAAGTGAATAATTTCGTTCTTTTCTGTTGGGGTTTGTGAAATTTGAAATTTCGGCTTTATAGGTTTTCTATCGTACTTAATTTGTCTACATTTATTGCAGTTGTTTATTATAAGCGGTATATGGTCTCTAAGTGTTGGAAAATATATTTTACCCTTTAAGCTATAATAACATTCATTTATTCCATTATGCATTGACTCATTTGTATGATATAATGACATCTGCTTATGCAATTCTTCTTCCGCTAATATCTCACTTGCTCTTTTTGAACATCGTATGAACATAGTTGTTGGCTCCGATGAAAACATTGATATTAGAATTAATTTAATTTTGTGATAATCTGTATCAGATACCTCAGAATAAATACCTGTTCTACCTATTTTAATATATTGTCTTAGTAAATCTTTTATTAAATTTTCATTGTCCAATGGATTTATTTCTATATTTCGTCTTTTATGTAATATCTGAGGTTCCGCAGGGCAGTAAGTCAGTATAATTTGTGTTCTATATTTGTTCACAATATCATCTTTTATACCTATGTGATCTAACATTTGCTCGTCCCCTGAATGGTTTGTATCGGAAAGTTCCAAATTTTATTCTTCATCATTAGTTGTATTAATCTTTTCCGTATTTTCTAATCTGCTTAAATAGTCAGCTACCTTATTTTCCTTACCCTGTAAACATTCTATTTCATATTAAATTCTTGAATTTTTAACAACCACCGTTGATGTCTCTGTGAAAACTCCTTGCTTTTATATTTGCTATTAAGATATTTTATTGGTATATGGTCTGCTACAATTTTGAATTTATTTCCATATAAATATGGTCTAAAATAATTGACTGCATATGTAATTGATAAAAATTCTTTGTCAGTAGTGCTATAGTTCCTTTAATGATTATTAAGTGTTCTTGACACAAAACAAACAGGATGACCTTGTTGCGACAACACTGCTCCAATGGCATAGTCACTAGCATCTGTCGTTATAACAAACGGTTTATCATATTCTGGGTATTTCAAGATAGGGTGGGATGATATTAGACTTTTTAAGTTTTCAAATGCCGTTATATACTGAGGATCATTAATGTTAATTTTAGTACCTTTTTTCAGATATTTTATCATCGGGTGAGCTATTTTCGAATAGTCCTTTATAAATTTTCTATAAAAGCCTGTTGTTCCTAAAAATCGTTTAAGTTGTCTCTCTGTTTTAGGGATGTCCAAATCCTGAATTGTTTTGACTTTATTAGGATTTGGCTTAATACCGTCAACTGTCAAAATGTGACCCAAAAATTCCGTATTATGTTTGAGAAAACTACATTTATCAACCTGAATTTTTAAATTATGTTCTTGCAGTTTTTTAAAAATGTTAGCTAATGAATGTTCATGTTCTTCTAGTGTTGTTGAGAAAATAAGTATATCATCTAGATATACAACACATATTTGATTAATATATTTGCGAAGAATCTCATTTGTTAAGCGTTGAAATGTTGAGGGGGCATTTTTTAAATCCAAACGGCATTCGGACATATTCATATAACCCTACTGGAGAAACAAAGGCAGTTTTTTCAATGTCTTTCTCGGATACCAGTATTTGATGATAACTTTGGCTAAATCTGTAGTACTGAAATATTGCGCTTTGCCAAGTTTGTCAAGGATACTATCAATATTAGGCAAAGGGTACTTATCATCGACTGTTACCTGGTTCAATCGTCTATAGTCAACTACAATTCTAAATTTATCTATTCAAGAATTATCTTTTTTTTTCGGTACTACTATAATTGGTGAACTGTATCTGCTATTACTCTTTCTAATTATACCTTGTCGTTCCATTTCTTCCATTTGCTTTCTTACCTCAGCTTCGTGCTTCGAATATATCTCCCTCTTTATATAGAAGATTGTTAAATCTTTGAATCAATTTCTCTATTACTGCTCTTTCTTTATCATGTAAATGGTCTAATTGGAGATTTTGCATTTCACTTACATCAAGTACATTAACCTTTTCTTGCACAGTTTTAGTTAAGAATGGAAGGCTCACTCCATTAGTCATGATAATTTCTTCTTTTTCTATACTAATATTACTCACATTTTTCAAGATCCAATCCATTCCTATTAGCATATCGCATGATTTTTCTAACTTCATACTAATCCACTTTATTCTTGCATTTTCTGGATATTTAAATTCAGTCTGGCATAATGTTGCCACAGTTTTGTTAGGTGTTCTTACTTCTCCCTCTATCGTATTAATTGCTTTTGAATTCTGATCCAATACTTTGTATTGTAAATGGGATAACTTTTCTTGACTTAATTTACTAATCGTAGATCCTGTATCTACTAACGCTAAACATTTGTTTCCTTCTATAGTCAAAGTTATATAAATTTTATTCTTTTCCGAGGCTAATTTGTAAAAAACGTGTCGTCGATAGAGTTTGTTTCAGATCTACTGAGGTTATCTACTTCCATAGACTGAGGTCGTTGTCTACTCTGTCGGCTGTCATTTCCATTGTTATTTTGCTGTGACCTATTATTCTGTGGATTGAACTGATAATTCGGTCTTGGATGCCAGTTATTATTAAAATTTTGATTTGGTCTTGATTGATTAGATCGAGAGTTATTATATCTATTGCTCTGTTCATTATTATTAAATCTCTGTCTGTTGTTGTTGTTTTGCCTACTCTGGTCTGTCGTACTCAAGTGTTTACTGTACTTATTATATCGTAAATTTCCTTGATCCTGTCCAATAAAATTATAAACTATATTTCTAATTTCTGACAAATTACTCTTTCCCATTACTGCGGCGGCTAGAGCACCAGATACTAATTCCTTCACTTTTTAAATAATCATACCACAAAATATATTTGTCATAACCTCTCCATTATCAATAAAAGCGGCATATTCAGTTATATCCTCTACTAATAACCTTATCTTATTGTCTAAATCACTGATAGTACTCACTCTCAATGCTCCGATATCCGTGGTTATCGTCATTTGATCTTTTGACGATCGTTAGTGCTGCTTCAGCTTGGTGTGGTGCACGATGTCCAATTTTCTGGTGAGCTGTTGTTTAATAAATTTTTTGCTCCTCCTAGAATTTTTGTGTCATATATTATGAGATACATTCTAGTTTTTTTTGCCTCATCTGTGTAGTCATCCAGAGTTCTGGTTACCGCATTGATGAAGGAAGGCAATGTTTTGACTTTACAGGAAAAAGTCTAACGGTGTGATATCACACGATCTTGGTGGCCAATCGACCGGCCCAAAACGTGAAATTATGTGCTCACCGAAAAGTTCTCTCAATAAGTCCATTGGTTGACGCGATGTAAGGG
This sequence comes from Rhingia rostrata, assembly GCA_949824845.1. Taxonomy (NCBI): domain Eukaryota; kingdom Metazoa; phylum Arthropoda; class Insecta; order Diptera; family Syrphidae; genus Rhingia; species Rhingia rostrata. Next base: position 1,950 of record CATKWC010000277.1, on the reverse strand, counting down.
AAGTGGCGCCGTCTTGCTGAAACCAAGTGTCGCCGAGATCACGAGCTTCAATTTCAGGCATCAAATAGTCGGTTATCATGGCACGATAACGGTCGCCATTGACGGTTACGTTCGCACCGGCATAATTTTTAAAGAAATATGGACCGATGATTCCACCGGCCCACAAACCACACCAAACCGTTGTTTTTTCTCGATGAAGTGGCAGTTCTTCAATCTCTTCAGGTTTCTCTTCGTCCCAAATGCGGCAATTTTGTTTGTTTACATACCCATTGAGCCAGAAATTTGCCTCGAAAACGTCGGATCTTCTTGGAACATTTCAAGAGCCCATAGAGCGAAGCGATGTCGCTTGGGTAGGTCGAGCGGCTTCAGTTGTTGCACAAGCTGTATTTTTTACGCTTTCAATTTAAGATCTTGACGGTAAATGCGCCAATTCGTTCCATACGTCAGTCCGAGTTGCTGCGAAAGGCGCCGAATCGACTCTCTACGGTCTTCGTGTACACTCTCAGCTACGGCCGCTATATTTTCTTCACAGCGTGCTGGACGTGGTCTATTCCATAAAACCATAAGTTGAGCGAAGTGCACGAAACACATACCTCTCAGAACGTGATTTTACATAATAAAGTTGAACAATTTGTAAATGTTGTTCACGCGTAAGTATTTCCATTATGAAGTGCCAAACAATACTAAACAAAAATAACATGACAGCATGACACGACTCACACGTGATCTGTCAAAAAAGTCTATTGAAAAAAGTATCTCTACTTGGATCACCCGTTATAAAAAAAACATATGGGAAGGCTACAATCAACTGTGTGGATCGTTTAATACCCTATCCCATCCCATCCTTTAAATTAATATCCCTTAAATGTGGGTTTTACGGTTTATTAAGAACAACGTTTTTCTCCTGTATGTGGTATGGCGTAGGGTATACAAATGGTTTTTGTATTAAAACGTCTCCAAAAAGTGGGCGTGGCAAAAAAGTTTGCACAGACAAAATATAGACATAAGGACTGTATAGATATCTAGTTCAGTTACTTTTTTCAAAATTTTGAACGGTTTGGCCTAAAATTAGGTTTTACTAAAAAGATTGCGTGGTAGCGTGCGGATTTTAAAATTTTGTACACTTGTTCGAAAAGAACGTACAAGGATCACATGTACCAAATTTCATTATCCTAGCTCAAATTTTAAGACGGACGGACGGACGGACGAACAGACAGACATGGCTTAACCTACGATTCTGAGTCGATCCATAAACTTTGAGATATACCTAACTAAAATATTTCACTATGTTACAAACTATGTATCAAAACTAATATACCCCTATGGGATAGGGTATTAAGATCAAGAAAATCGTGCGATCGAGGATATAGAGAGGTGCCACCTCAGGAACAATGTTCGTAAGTTTTAGCAAATTTTAAAACGTCAAAGCCAAGGATGCAAGGCTCGAACAGAATCCTGTCGAGATGAATAAGGAAATACCGTAGTTGAGACAGACTGCAGGCTGTTAAACGGCGATGACGAACAACATTCCGCTGTCAAGCAGAACGAACTATTCAATATTGGCAACGACAGCGAAAACTGCCAACCACCCGGCCTTAGTGAAGTGAGGGTAGCAATATCTAAAGTCAAGCTTTATAAGGCTAAAGTCAAGCTTTATAAGGCTGCCGGATATGACGGCCTTTCCGCTGAGCTTTATAAAGCCGGCGGAGATGACTTGGTGTGCAACATTCACATAACCCAAATCTGGTCCTAAGAAAGTTTGCCTGAAAAAAATTCTTCGAAAAATCTTCGGTCCCGTTTGCGTTGACGGGCTATGGAGACAAAGATTCAACCAAGACCTATACGAGCTGTACAGCGACATGCCCATGGTCAAAAACTTCGCATTGGGCGTTTAAGATGACTAGGACATGTAGAAAGAATGGACATCATAACTCCGGCTGGCAGAGTCTT